>JAWNLS010000579.1:0-13287 GCA_035042185.1 Drosophila kambysellisi | reverse complement strand
GCTGGCGCTTTGCCCGCGATCGTCGTCGTTTTGTTCAGTTAACGGCACTTGCCATTGCAGTCTTTACGTAAACGCATTAATATAAATAATAACGAGTTTTTATATCGATAAAGTTTGTCATCATTTTCGGTTTCGTTTTCGTATTAAAAGTGTTGAGCGGAAGCAGAATAGTTTCATGCAGAAATTGTTAAGTGTATTTGTGCAATAAAAGTTAACAATTGTCCGAATTGGCTAAGTGAAGGAGATCTTTACAAAGAGATAAAATTGTGTGCGTGTGTGTGTGTGTTTTTTATTACATCAACAACAACAACATAAGCTGTAAATCAGCATAAGCATAGAGAGAAGAGTTGAAGAAGCAGCGGAAGCTTTTATCAGCTGTTGCACAAAAGCACCTCCAAAACAAGAGTTAACAGTTAATGAGCAGGTAAAAAGCCCAGCATGTTGCCAACGGTCCATTGCAGCAACAGCTGCTCAAACGGCTGACTGAGAGGGACAGAGAGATATAGATGGAGGGGGTGGGTGGTGTGTACGCGAGGGACAGCGCTGCCATTTGCTGCAGTGCTCATGAAGCAGAACATCAAAATTATCGATATTTTTGGGCTATAAGATTTAAATATATTTTTGAATTTAATTTTAATGATCAAAAACTGTTTCTAAATGAGTGACATTCTTTCAGATTAAGAAATAAGAAATATGTACCAAAAATTCAGGTTTGCGATTTTTATTTAAGATTTTTGCTTGTTAAAATTATACAAGTTGTTTAATTGAAAATGTGGCATATACCAACTTTCAGCTCTTGAGCTTGAAACTAGTTAGATCCGCACCTACTTGTTTCAGATGACAAGTCTGATGTCTGTCTTAAAAATCTTTTTGAATCATACTTCATTATAATTGAAATTCCACATAATTAAATATAGTATTCGTGTAGCTGACTTATCCCAACTGAAGTTGATTAAAATTGTTTTATTCTATTTATTCTTCTCTCCATTGAACAAAATAATTTTTACCAAGAATTAAGAAACCTGTTTTTTGGCAGTACACAAATCTGTTCATCTGGTTTATTTGGATACTTTTTTTTGTTTCTTTGTTCTTTACGATATTTTTTTTCTCTATTATGTGGGGGAATTTGTGAGAACTTTGTAAGTTGGTGGCCAAAAGTGGCTGTCTTATTTAATTTCTCTTGTTTTATTGTTGGCTTGTTAAATTATTATTTTCATACTATTTTTCAATTTTTGAGTTTATTGATTTCACCCTAATTTAGTTATAATTGTGTAGAAAATTCTCTACTCGACTGTAAGATGTGTCATGTACCACCATATCTTTCACGTAGGGTTAGCCTCTGACAAAGACTGTACATTTTAGCATTTGACATTTTTAAGATTAAGCACTTGATTGCAATTTTAATAGGCCACTAATTTGAGTTATTTGTTTTTTTATGATCTTTCTTTATCAGTCAAGTGCATTTTGTACTCTTTATGAGTGCCGCATTCTTTTAGGAACTTGATTTTGTATTTATTTAATGTGGACTAAACACAGTCTACAATTCAAAAAATAAAATAAACAAGATAGAACGTTGCAGTCGGACGCAACCGACTGCGAAATACTATTATACCATTACATAAATTAATGTAATTCTTATAAATATAATATATTTCTTAATTTTGTATAAAATATTAAATCTAGTAGTTCGATTCAATTCAATTGTTGTTCAATTCGGTTATGTTTCATTCAATTATTTTCATACTATTTTTCAATTTTTGAGTTTATTGATTTCACCCTAATTTAGTTATAATTGTGTAGAAAATTCTCTACTCGACTGTAAGATGTGTCATGTACCACCATATCTTTCACGTAGGGTTAGCCTCTGACAAAGACTGTAAATTTTAGCATTTGACATTTTTAAGATTAAGCACTTGATTGCATTTTAATAGGCCACTAATTTGAGTTATTTGTTTTTTTATGATCTTTCTTTATCAGTCAAGTGCATTTTGTACTCTTTATGAGTGCCGCAATTTTGTAAGAATTTGATTTTGTATTTTTTTAATGTGGAATAAACACAGTCTACAATTCAAAAAATAAAATAAAATAAAATGGGAAAATTAAATTATAATATTCCAAATCAATTAATATCAAATTATTAATATATGCTTTTTGTGTAACATTTTCAACAACATTTTCATTACTTTTCATTACCTCAAAAAATATTTAATAAATTGGGGTCAATGAAATGTTTTCGACATTATATTTTAAACATTCCTATTCAAGTCAAGAAAAATATTGTTTCTACAAAACAAAATTAAAACAATGTTGTGCACAAATTTTACAATGCATTATCTTCCCTAATCACATACATTGAAGTTGTTTTACCAACAGATAGTTAAGCTTATCAAAATTAGTTGCATTTCTAGTTTATCTTTATCTCTTCATTATGCCTTGAAAACAGTCCTGATATCATTTCAATTCACTTTACTTGAAAAAGAATTTGGCTAAGGCGTTTATTTATAATATTTTAATTAAAATTTACTAAAATCATGGACTTGTTTATCAATTGCGAAATGCAGTAGCTGAGATAATGAATCAATAACAGATTTATAAAGCATTAACTCGTTGAGATCCGTAGAATCTGAGCTGAAAATATGCCATCTTAAAATACTTTTTTTTGCATATAAATGAATTTTGAGAATGTATCGATGCGAATTGGGGCTAAACAAATTTAATAACTTTAAATACGAAAGTTGATTCGAGTAATTATTAAGTTAATTTAAATATTAAGATCAGATAAGAAATAGGCAAGTTGATGAGTGTATAAAATAAGAGTAGTTCCAAGCATGCTTACATTTGAAGATGCAAAGCTTACTAATTGTTAATTTGGCAATAAAACTTGAATAATATATTTAACAGCTGGGCGCAGGGTATCTCGTAGTCGAGCTCACTCCACAAAAGTATTCTGTGTTGTTTGTCTTAAAGAGCTCTGTTTCTCTCTCTTTCTAATTGCAAACAATTTTTTGGCAGTGCACAAATATGAAAACGCTGCAAGAGAATCCGGCATTTGTGGGCGACGATGGACACAGCACAGCCAGCACGTTGGCCATGTCGGTAAGTGGCCAAAATCTCTGGCCAGCAAGTCTGTGACCTTAACTAATCGCTTGCACACACACACACACACCTACACACACACACATACACACATTTAGTCGCTGGCAGGGGAGTGTGTCTCCGCAGAGGCTGATGTTGACCAGGAGCAGGACCGGGACCAGGTGGTGAGCAAGTCGGCAGAGGTACGCGGGGAACGTGCCACATGGGGCAATAGCATAGAGTTTCTAATGTCCTGCATTGCAATGTCCGTGGGATTGGGCAATGTGTGGCGTTTTCCCTTCACGGCACTGGACAATGGAGGCGGCGCTTTTCTAATACCGTATCTCATTGTGCTGTTCCTAATTGCAAAACCGATTTACTATCTGGAAATGGTAATTGGACAGTTTTCAAGCCGCGGCTCTATTAAGGTATTTGATTTGTGCCCAGCCATGAAAGGTAAGCGAAACTTTTTGTTAACAAAACATGGCCTAATTTGGTCGAATCTATGCTCTGATGCACTTGCACTTGGATTGTACGACTAACTACAGATATATGATATATATAGAAAGGATTGAAAATGTTGAGGGTTTCCCATTACAAATGTTTCCAGTCAGCCATTCTCAAACCAACTGCAAGTGTATCAAAATTGTGTCCATGTGCTTTTTTCCACCATCGCACTATCAAAATTTGTAGGATTTCCCATTCTCTCTTGAGTATTACGATCTTAAATATACGAAAACAAATTGTTTTTATGCAAAAGCTATAAACTTTTTTCCCATAGTGCCAAAATGAAAGTGTATTAAGTTTCAAACTATTAACAAATAGAGGGATGAAAAGATAGTGATTTAAAAAAAAAAAATTTTAATTCCCACGGTAAACACATGAAAAAATTTAAAGCAATGCAGTTATATATTTCTATATTTCTACAATTTATAAAAATTAAATTTATTAATGAATGATATGATTAAAAATTACAAAGAAATACGAAAGATTAGAAACCACTTCAGAAATTCAAAGCTACAGAATTATTTTAGTTAATCATCTACACAGAGAAAAAAAAGCACATCATAAACAGGTGACCAAAATTATTTTAATTAAGTATCCGCACACAGAAAGAAAAAATAACTACTCTAATAACTACTCAGATGCAAAACAAAAGTAAATAAAGCAAGATAGATTATATTCAAAGATTGATTAGTATTTAATTTTAGATAAAAACTCTTTATTCATGAATGCACTCTTTTTCTCTCTGTGTAGTTACATTCACGTGTATCCATATTGAGACGTATTTTAGATGAAAGATCTTAGTTGGAAATTAAAAAATGACTAGAAAGTCTAATATGTCGTTCCTAAGAATGCACTCTTTACTGTCTGTGTTGTTTCATTCATGTGTGTGTGATTATCATATATCCATCTGATCATCCACATCTGCAGGCGCCGGCATCGGACAGGTGATCGCGATATCGCTAGTCACGACATACTACGTAGGAATTATGGGGATGACAATGCTTTTTTTCTACGATTCGTTTCGCAACCCGTTGCCCTGGTCCGAGTGTCGCCCCGAGTGGGGTCCACGGTGTGTGGCCTCCAGTCTGGGCAACACTAGAACCACTAGCACCACTAACACCACTGCCAGCTTAAATTTGGAATCGCAGCAGTAGCCCGTCGCATCCGCTGAGCTGTATTTTTTGTAAGTGGCTTTTCTAGGTTTTTTGCAAAACTCGGTTTGTTCTTTTTTGGCAATTGGTGTTCATTTTTCCAACTCTTCTTATTTTTTTTTTTTTTTTGGTTTGTGGTTAATATTATCACGGCGAAAGCCGGCTAGATCGACTCGTCTGTTAATCGTAATCCAGAATATATATGCCTTATGGAGTCGAAGTTGCTCGCTTCAACGTGTTACATACTTTTGCACAAAATCATTACACCCATTTCACCGATTTTTAATTAAATCTGTGAATAACGGAAAACAATTTAAAAATGAATATTTACAACCCGAAACATCAGCTACACTTAAATTTGATTATTATCGATTTCCAAAAGCAAGTAGAAAGCATTTCTAAATTTTAAATTATTCCATTTTGTTCTTTATTGGAGGTTATAATTCAAATTAACAAAGCAATCCAAAAATTTCGTTATAAAATGGACAAATTGTCATAATTTATTGACAGACACGTCGAGTTATTTCTTTTTTTTATAATAACCTACCTTCACTCTTTAGATAGTGATCATAAAATACAGTGGCTTGCAGCCCCAATCGCCCAGTGTCTAGCAACAATTTCAATTGCCTGCCATAAACTCATTATTCAATATTTTTCAAAAATTCCAAAGACCCATGGCAGGTACATTTATTGGCGGAATTGCACCAAACCCGATTTTCACCGAGCAGGACGAGCTAAGGATCATCAAGATTTCAAGGGGAAATCTTAAGCTATCGGCTCAAAAACTGACTCAATAGGTGCAGGATGAAATAAGGAAAAAATTCAGTATGGGAACTGTGCTCCAAGTTCTGCGCAACCATGACTTTGATGCCCGAGAACCACGAAAAAAGAAATTTATAAACTCAAAAAATAGACGGTATAGGATGACGTTCGTCAAAATCCACTTGGGCAAGGATTTGGAGTTCTGGAACACAGTCATATGTGAATATGAGTACAAATTCAAACATTTTTTGCCAGAACGGATGGAATTATATGTGGCGACACTCCGATACTGAGCTGAGACCCAAACAATTGAAGGCAACAGTCAAGCACTGCGGAGGAAGTATCTTGGTATGGGCATCTATCTCGGCAGCCGGTGTCGGAAATTTTGTGATTTTGGAAACAACAATGGACAAGAATGTGTACTTTGATATACTAAAGGAAAATTTACTCCAAAGTGCCGAGAAGCTGGAAACCGACGTACTTTCCGGATCTACCAGGACAACGACCCCAAGCATAAGGCCGGAATAGTACAGTCCTGGCTTAGATTGAACTGCCCCCGCGTGATGATTCCACAGGCCCAGTATCCAGGCTTAAATGTTATTGAAAATTTGTGGGCTCTGCTGGAAAATAATATCTGGAATCACAAGATATCCAGCACACAGGATCTCCAAAATGCTCTGCTGGAGGAGAGGAGCAGGATCAGCCCAGAAACTACCCGGAAGCTGGTATCTTCCATGAATAATAGGTTAAGAGAAGTTGTTAAGGCTAAAGGATATCACACTAAGTATTATCATCCTTATTTAAGCTTTTGTTCGCCAAAAATGTAACTTTTTTTAAGACTGCTCGAATTCTGCTTCGATATTTCTTTGGATATGTTTTTAGTTTTTGATTAATTTTAATTAATTAATTAATATTTTAATAAAAACTAAAGTTCCTTTTCAAAAGTGATATAACATTAAACAAATTGGCATTTAAGCATTTTGCGTTTTTTTCTTTGTTTAAACTTTATAGCACTTTAAATTTTTTGCTAGGCACTGCTCGAATCTCGCTTCGAGCCACTGTATGTAGTTTGGCTTATGTTTTCAGTTTTTGACTAATTTTAATTAATTAATTAATATTTAAATAAAAACAAAAGTTTGTTTTTCAAATGTGATATAACATTAAACAAATTGGCATTTAAGCATTTTGCGTTTTTTTCTTTGTTTAAACTTTATAGCACTTTAAATTTTTTGCTAGGCACTGCTCGAATCTCGCTTCGAGCCACTGTATGTAGTTTGGCTTATGTTTTCAGTTTTTGACTAATTTTAATTAATTAATTAATATTTAAATAAAAACAAAAGTTTGTTTTTCAAATGTGATATAACATTACACAAATTGGCATTTAAACATTTTGAATTTGTGTCCTTGTTTAAACTTTATAGCACTTTAAATTTGTTGCTAGACACTGGGCGATTGGAGCTGCAAGCCACTGTATATGTAACTCAAAAATTTCGTAAATTTGGATTATTGGTTTTTGTGTTGCTTATCGAGCTGTTCTTTTCAGAATGCAAAATTGAGTTGAGTCGTTAAGGTAAACATATTTGTATTTGCTAAATTATGGGATACTACTTTTTGGAAGGTATGCATGTTTGTAGATTTGTTAACAGAAACACACACTTTAATAAAATTCTATTTTTTGGTTCATTTAACATTTTCAACGAACTGTACATCATACCTAACATAAAGTCATACTTTGGTCCAGCCATCAATCTAATCTGTTATTAACTTTCCCTACATTCATAAAGGTATTGGCGCTGGCCAGGCATTCCAGGTGGTCATGTTGAGCACCTACTATTCCTCCCTGGTTGCCATCTTTTGTCGCTACTTCGTTGACTCGTTCTACAATCCGTTGCCCTGGGCGAACTGCCGCCCAGAATGGGGCCAGAATTGCATCAACTCCGCGCCCGATACTAACCGGATATATGGCAGAAGTAACGAATCAGAGCGCCTTAAATCCAGCTCGGAACTGTACTATGTGTAAGTTAAAGATTAAGGATCTATCACTCAAGAAGTGGCAACAATCTTCCCCTGTTATGAGTTCCAGAAATAGCTGGCAATGTGTCAGCTGATGAGCTAGCCAAAATATCAGCAGAACAGCTCTTTATAAGGCGAAAACTTTTAGCTAGATACACTCAGAAAAAATATATGGCCTTAAATATAAAAAATCTACATAGCTCTGACGCCAAACGAAACTCATTTAATATTCACAAAGTGAATTTCAAGAAATCGGAGGTTGTATGGTACAAAATGGCGCTTGAGCAAGTTTAGGATTTCAGATTGAAATTAAGAAAATTTTCCTAATATGAAAATTGACCCGCGAACTTTAAGAATATTCTGATGTTTAGATATATGGAGCACACATATTATTTTTTGTATTCAGATTTGTTTTTTTTAATTATACAAAACATTTTTAAAATAATGGATAATATTTCTAAAAAGTATAGATACAAACCCTAAATTATAGAAATAATTCTGAAAATTTGAATGAAACGTATTCTATTAAGTGTTTAGTTAAAACCTTGACTTTAAATTATTTGAATTTATAAGCCATTTAAGGTTTTTGTATGTGTGAAATCTAAAAATCCCTAATAACAGGTAAGAAAATAGATGGTGTAAAATCTATAAATTATACATATTCTTCTTCGTTTTTGAGAATTGAACTTAGAAAGAATAGAAAAACCCTGCTTTTTAAAAAATATAACATTCCGCTTAGGACATATGCTCTCTGAATAAGAAGTTAAGCTACCCATAGCGCCATAAACATGGCAATTTTCTAAAATTTTGTAAGCTTTTTTCTGAGTGTATCTTAAATGTCTTATACAGTTCAACCTTAAGATATTTGGGATATCGAAATGAAAATTTTAATTTATTTGCAAAAACCCTCTGTTCAAAACAAAAAATACCCTAGAGCTCTGAACAGTTTTCTACTATTATACCAAAATGGTATAATAGTATATTGGTTTTGTGCAATGTCCGTCATGCTGTCCGTCCGTCTGTCCGTCTGTATGAACGCGCGTTCCTCCGACACCCTTAGAGATAGAGACTTGAAACTTGGAACGTATATTGGAAAGTACCCTCAAAAGTTAAAGTGTCTTGGGTTTGGACCTACGTCCACTAGAGCTAGAAAATCGCGAAAATCGATTTTAGCAAATCGATAAATCCACATATCTCTTACAATTTAATGGATACAGTCACCATTTTGGTTGGTGGGTTGTTGGCGAGGTCCTTGAAAGATTGGCATGTACCACGCCCACCTCCGACGCCCCCATCACCCCCGCACCTAAAATTTTCAAATGGCTATATCTTCCGCAGTTTTGGAGTAGGGAACGTCAAATTTGGTAGGTATATTACTGGTAGTCGCCTTTAAGAACCTATAACAAATTTGTGGTGCCACGCCCACACCTGCGCCTATAATCGACAATTCCGATTGTAGGTCGATAACTCCGTATATCTCCGAATATTTTAAAGATAGAGTAACCAAACTTGGAAGGTAATTTGCTGGTAACCTCCTTTAAAGATTGGCATACCAATTTTTGGACCACGCTTACATCCGCCGCCCCCAGGAACTTCGTCCCTAGAAATTTAAAATGCGCATATCTGCCGTAATTTGCAAGCTAGAGTCGCAAAATTTTGCAGGTATGTTACTGGTAACTCCCCCAAAAATCGATAAAAAAAATTGGATGGCCACGCCCACTCCACCTACCTAACCCGATACACCTGTTGGTGTAAATCGATAAACCCATATATCTCACGCAATTTGAAAACTTAAGTCACCAAATTTTAAAGGTATATTGCTAGTAACACCCTTCATAAATGTGGAAAAAAAATTTTGGACCACGCCCACTCCCGCCTACAAAAAACGATAAATGCCTGTATCTCCCGCAATATAAGAGCTACAGTTACCAAACTTAGAAGGCATACTACTGAGATCGAACTCAAAAATTTTTTTGGGACACGCCCACTCCCGCCCCCAAAACCGATAAACGCCCATATCCCCCGCAATTCAGGTATTTCTTAACTGTATACAAATTAAGGTATAATAGTATTTCGCTGTCGGTTACGTCCGACTGCAACGTTCTATCTTGTTTTTCTTGTAATAATATTTTTATTTTTAATAAAATTTAGAACTGGGCAATTATTTTTCTGAGCGTAGTTCGCTGAAAACATTACCTACCAACCATAATATCAATAAGCAAGTTAAGCATTAACTGGATTTGAAGTAATTAACACTAATATCTTGGTGTGGTTGACGTAGTTCTTAGAGGTGTTGGCTTGGGCTTAGGCCAAGGAGAAACAAGTAGAATATTCTATTTAATTCTCATTGGGCTTAAGCATTGTTTCCCAGACTCATCTCTTTTTTACACACACACATACATAGGAAGGAGGTGCTGCACGAGAAGGAGCAGATCGCTGATGGCATTGGTCTGCCCAACTGGGAGCTGGTCATTGGCCTGTTTGTCACCTGGCTGTGCATATTTCTCATCATACGTCGCGGCGTTAAGAGCTCCGGCAAAGCATCGTATTTCCTGGCCATCTTTCCGTATCTCATCATGGGCGTCTTGCTGGTGAAAGCCCTAACGTTGCCGGGCTCCATTGATGGCATTAAGTACTTCATCGAACCAAAGTATGGCAAGTTACTGGATCCGCAGGTGTGGTATGCGGCAGTCACACAATGCTTCTACTCGCTATCCGTCTGCTTTGGCTGCGTCATCATGTACTCCTCGTTCAACAAGTTCGGCCACAATTTGTATCGGGATGCGATAATTGTGACCACCATGGACACAGCCACCTCACTGCTGGCGGGCTTCACCACCTTTGGCATCCTCGGGCACTTGGCGCACGAGGTTGGCACTGATGACATTGGATCGGTGGTGAAGGGTGACGCTGCACTGGCATTCATCTCATATCCGGATGCGATAGCCAAGTTTAAGCATTTGCCGCAGATCTTCTCGGTTCTGTTCTTTCTGATGTTCTTCGCTCTGGGCATGGGATCCAACATAGCGATGACCTCTTGTACGGTGACAGCCATCCGAAATCGCTTCCCCAACTTTAAGCAATGGCAATGCTCGCTGCTCATTGCAGTCGTCAGCTTTGCCATTGCCCTTATCTACATAACACCGGTAAGGACTCTAAATCTAAGACTCTTGAATATTTATTAATGCTCCCATTTTTCTTTGGTAATATTTGGTAATCTCAATTACGGGAGATATTTATATTATTTATTATGGAGGATATAGGCCTTGAGAATGGAGAGGGGTTGGAGGTGGCCAACAATTGTCCGTCCGGATCTCAGGGACTATAAGAGCTAGAGACTTTAAATTTGGAATATAAGTTCTAGTGTACCAGGCGCAGATAAAGTTTGCTTTATTTTATCGAAAACTGCCTCAGTTTCTGAATTATTGAAACATTTCGATTTCCGATAGCAATAAATTTCACAATTTTAGAGGCAGAGGCTTCTAATTTATACATATACATATTATTGATCAATTGCCGAACTTTTATTAAGATTGGACAAGAAACACCAAAGTTATAGTCGAAAATATATTCTCATATGGATCTCATTTCTATCAGCAGCCGCAAGCATTTTCTGTATGCATAAATAGGCGAGCGCATATGTGAGAAAAAGATGGCATGATAATCCGATAAATACTGTTTCGTGTACGTGTGTATGTGTGTATTTATTTACATATGTATCTGCTTGTGAGC
Organism: Drosophila kambysellisi; assembly: GCA_035042185.1. Classification (NCBI taxonomy): domain Eukaryota; kingdom Metazoa; phylum Arthropoda; class Insecta; order Diptera; family Drosophilidae; genus Drosophila; species Drosophila kambysellisi. The sequence continues at coordinate 2,047 of JAWNLS010000579.1, read as the reverse complement.
AAAAATACTCTGTAAGAAATGCACTTGCAGAACTGAGTGCAAATCATCTTAGAGGGAAATTTGCCCATAAAACTAAAATATATTTAACAACTTGGTTAAGGGTACATCGTAGTAGAGCTAACTCGACTACAGCATATTACTTGTTTATATTGTTAAATTGTTATTGAAATATTTGAAATATTTGTTGCTTACGTTTTCATCTGGGTAAGATTTGTTAAATAAGTTCCTATTCCTGGGTAATCAGATCAAATCTACTTTTGGGTCGAGATTGCTAATAAGGCTGCTTGTTAGTAGGGTATAGTAGGAATGTTTATTGTGGCTTGGAAGGTAAGTAAGGTATTGCATGAGAAGGGTTGGAGCAGTTGGCGAATTCTCTAGATTTTTTGTGACTTCATTTATAGCAATGAATTCGCTGGAGAATATTAAGGAAGTTTAATCCAAACCGTATCCTTCGAATTTTTAACATATATTTCCTGTATTTCCTTCAGGGTGGAGTATATATGCTGTCTTTGGTGGAATACTTTGGCGTCGGGATGATTTCATTGGTTTTGGGCATTGCGGAGCTTTATACGATCGGCTGGATTTATGGCACAGATCGACTGTGTAAGGACATTGAGTTCATGCTGGGCCGCAAAGTGGGTCTCTACTGGCGCCTCTGCTGGGCCATCTTCACGCCAGTCATTATGACCATAATTCTGATATACTTCTATGCCAGCTATAAGCCACTCACTCACAACGATCAAGCCTTTCCGCCCTGGGCTTATGGTTAGTATCTGAATAATACCGCATATCTATCCAATTCCTAATCACTCTTTATTTATTCCTCAGCTATTGGCTGGACCATTACGGCTTTTGGAGTTATACAGCTGCCCTTCTGGATGGTGGTCGCCATCATTCGGGAGCCCGGCACTACGCTGGGCGAGAAGATACGAGGCGCCTTCAGGCCCAAAAAGAGTTGGGGACCCGCCGATCCGCTGCTCAGGGAGCAGTACAACATGAAAATTGAGCACGAACTGATGCCGAAACGTGGCCAAGGCATTTGGGCCAGCATTAAGCAGAATATCTTTGGATAACTGTCAGACGACTCTCTCTCTCTCTCTCTCTGACTTTCAAGAGTGGAGTTGTAAATAGGATGTGCAAAAGTATTTGACTTAAATATCTACTAAGTGTGCTAATAAAATGTAACCAATTTATAAATGTTTTTATTGTGTGGAGGATTTCATCGATATTTCCGATTTCTTTCTCACTTATAATATTATCATATCTATTGAAAATTGTAAAAGTATATATTTTATTTATTTATTTACTTATTTATTTGTCAATTAAAGTCAGTCGACACCAAAAATACAAAAATTAAGAATTGGAATTGAATTAAATTTTAAATAAAATTAAAATTTTAAACAAACGAAAAAATAATAAAATATTTATATTCCAACATCTTATATCATATTATATTGTTTAAGATTTGGGTTGGATATAAAGTGAATTTAGTAATATCCATGGCTAGTATTTAATTATATCAGATATATTCATATTATGCTTGCTCCGATTTACGCAAATTGAAAAGGAAAACGAAAAGCGTTTTGGCTTTCGCAAAGTTGATTATTATTTCCTTTTTTTATACCCGTAACCCATTAAAAATGGGTAAAAAAGGGTATAATGGTATTATGAAAATGTATGTAACAGACAGAAGGAAGCATCTCCGTTTCCATAAAGTATATATATTCTTGATCGGGAGTCGATATAGCCCTGCCGAGTCGATATAGCCCTGTCCGTCTGTCCGCCTGTATGAACACGCTGATCTCAGAGACTATAAGAACTAGAGACTTCAAATTTGGAATATAAGTTATCGTGTACCAGGCGCAGATCAAGTTGGCTTTATTTTATCGATAACTGTCTTAGTTTCTGAATTATCTATACATATACATATTATTGATCAAGAGCCGAAATTTCATTAAGATCGGACAATAGTCGAAAATATATTCTCATTTTAATCTCATTTGTATCAGCAGCCGCAATCATTTTCTGTATGCATATAAATAGGTGA
>JAWNLS010000578.1:0-89140 GCA_035042185.1 Drosophila kambysellisi | reverse complement strand
GCAAATCATTTTGACGGGAAATTTGCCAATAAAACTAAAATATATTTAACAACTTGGTTAAGGGTATATCGTAGTCGAGTTAACTCGACTACATCATCTTAATAGTTTTTGTTACTTTAAGCAAATTTAATTTCATGTTTACAGTTTTTGAACCACTTAGCTTTAATTTTTCTTAGCATAATGGCAATTTTGTCGACATTTAATTATTGTATCTGACCTACAAAAAAATTGTATCAACTTACATAAGTGAAAATTTGAAAATTTCATCAGGCAAAACTCATCAATGAAGTCACATTTGATTTTGTTTAGTTATTTAGTCATCATACTTAATGTTTATCACATCCAACCATTTACCGCAAAAAGTACCATTTAATCAGCTATCTTCACTCTGCACCACTTTTCTTGTCCTTGTCTCTTCCCTTGTCGCACGTTCTCCCTCTTGTTCCAACATTTGTTCTCCCTTGGCCACAAATTGACCATCACATTGACAATTTGGGTTTCGACCAAAATGCCCAAGTCGAAGAAAATCAAGAAAAATGTTGTTTACTTTGTCTCCGTTACGTTTTCCAACTCAAACAAAGACTGCGGACAGCCGAAATACTTTACAGTATTTTATTTTATGTTTTTTTTTTGTTTTTCCTTGGCCATCTTATAGATAATTGCTTTGATAAGGGCACAACGGACCCGGACCCGGTCAAAGCAGCGCTACGGTAAGCATTTTACTTTATTTTTTATCTTTTTTTTTATAAATGCCAAATATTTACATGTCGCGGCATTGTGGGGCAACCCAACCTGTGTTTTTTTGTCCTCTGAATTTGTATACTCTTTCCGAGGGCTTAACAATTTATGTGTGCAGCTTGTAACGCATTAATCATATAACCTCTTGATCAGCATTAATATAACCAGAACAAATTGCACGAAATTTTAGAAAATCTCCATACTTCAGAGCGTATATTTTTAAATGTGTGTCTTAAAAAATTACAAGTTCTTTCTTTTCTTAAATACTGGCTACAGTTTCACATAATTAAAATAATCAGATTTCTTAGATCCAAGGGAGTTTTCAATACGAAACTGCCTTATTAGGTTTTTTTGTTAAGCAATTATATTTTTAGAATTCACATATACAATCATTTTAGATGGTTTATCTAACTAAACAGATAAACTGCAATATAGTTGTCGATTTTAGACATGATTTCTTCAAATATCTATCAATTTGGAGTAATTTTTGCTCAAATTTTAAATACATATTACAATTTTTGCTACGATCCGATCCGTAAGAAATGGTCGAATTCAATTTGACAGAAAGAAAGTGTTATAAAATTTTGTTAATGTTCTCGAAATTACCAACATTGGACCGTGTCCTTTAAAAACACCAGATCAGTTTCGTAACTAAAGAATTGTATTCAAATAGCGGCAAGGGTATTCAATATTCGACTTGACAAGATTAATTTCTTGGTTGTTAGTTGTTTTTTTTTTTGTTCTATGCCCGCATTTGGCTTGACTTTTTGCGACTGTCTGGCTTCCTGGCCGCCAACTGAGCCGTGTCCGGGTGTGCGGTACTCCGGATGACTGTCGCGTTGCTGCAAAACCGCATAAAAGTCATTGTCACAGCAAATGGATTAATTTTCGCGGCACGTTGTCATATGCGCTCTCTCTCTCTCTCTCTCACTCTCTCTCTCCTTCTCTCTCACGCTCTCACTTTCGCAACCAACGAGGATATTTTTATGAAGAAATTAAAAAGCACGATTTGTGTTGTGGTGGATGGGGGCGTGGCTAGCGTTTACCGCAACAATAATTACGTTTTGGCCGGTTTTTGGGAAGCTGCACGGAAGTGTATAATGTTGCTAAGTAGTTGCGGTTATTTGTTGTTGTTGTTGCCATTGTTGTGGGACCATTTTGTTGTTGTTGTTTATTTGCCTTTGTGTTGTGTTTGGTTGTGTAATTAATATGAAAGGCAACAGGAGGTTTATTTCATGTTATAAATGCAACATAATTACGTTTGCCACTGTGGAGTCAAATAAAAAGAAAAATCTTTCTCTCTCTCTGTCTTCCTCTCTCTTCTTCATCTCTCTCTCTCTCTCTCCCTTTCTTATGTTTCTTTTCAGATAAGGTGAACTTTTTTTCGTTATTTGCTGCCCATTAAATTAGCGCATGCAAATCGAATTCAAATTTTTATTTCAGTAATATTCATAAATTAGTTAATTACCCAACTTGTTAGAAAAGTTAGGTGATCCCAAATTACACTTACTCTAAAGCCCAAGCAATTAGCTAAGTTATTTCTTCTTGGGGAGGGGGGAGAGGCGCTCAGGTTTCTGTCAGTTTTCAATTTCGGCGATTGTCGAAGACGTTTCACTTTTGTTTCATTTTGTTTTTGCTTCATTCGACTAACACCTTGCCAATCAGCAGAGAGTTCTGCAAACACAGACACACACACACACGTGTATGTGTAGTGTGTATGTATGAGTGTGCCCAGTCAGGCAAAGCAAATCGAAATGAATTTCTATTTAACTAAAAGCTAAAAAGCTCGCCCGCATAGAGGATGCTCAATGTTCTCTGTCTCTCTCCTTGCCACTCTTGCTGTATCTTATTGTCTCTTTTTGTCTCAAGCACGCATTTGTCTGCAGCGAAAAAACTGCTGAGACCTGCACAAGGCAAGAAAGATGCACAAAAACGAGAAAAACTATCGAGTTTTGCAATAAAATTCATTATATTTTGTTCGCAAAAAAATAATTGTGAAAAACTTTTTAATAAATAGTTTTATTAACAAGGTTCATAAATAATGCACTTAAATGCAGCTAAGGGCAAAACCAGCCTGATATAAAAGGCTGCTATTTTTTTTCTTTGGGTGTGTGTGTTTGCAAGAAAAGTTGCGCAAATGTATGCGAAGTGCAGATGGAGAATACACACACACACACACACACACACGCATGCACACAAGTGCTTTTTATACCGCTAGTTTCTTCAGTGTTTTCGTCTGTGCTTTTTAGCTAACTGTGTTTTAGTGTGTGTCAGGCACTCGCACATCTTTTACACGCCAATGTGAGAATTTCTATGTAATTTAACCGAGTTGGTATGTGTGGGAGGGACGTGGAAGGGGGCGCGAATATGTTTGCCAAATGCCTGGTGCTTAGTAGAGCTGACAGATGACGTCACTATGCACTATGCACGTGGATTTCTCTCCGTATCTCCCCCACCCCTTTGTAACACATTCTCACTCCGTGTTTGTTTGTTTTGTGGCTGGCAGATGGCGCTAGTACAAAAGCATACCAACGAATGAACGTGGGTGTGTGTGTGTGTGTGTATCGAAATGCTGGCGAAAAAATAAAGTAATTGAATTTTTACAGTGCCAGCGAAAGAAACTTGACAACGATTGTTGCCTTTGAGGAAAAAGCATTTCCTTTTTTCTCCTTGTTCTGCGATTCTCAATAAAAACGACTTTTTGTGCGACGCCACAAATAAAGGCTTTATTCTCTTAATAACATTTGTGAACCGAGAATTGAGAAAATCTGTCAACTGCTCAAATGCCTCAAATTAATATATTCTCAATTTTCCAATTAGCAAACAATTTGCAACAGCTTGCCACTAATTAGCCGCCCATCAAAAGGCGACGCGTCGCTCGTCATCGATGCGTAACTTTTGCCACGTCCTCTTTTAACCTTTGCCCTTCTTGTCGCTGCCATTTTGCCACTTTGCTTGGCACAAGACACGCGTCAATTTGCACACTCAGCTCGCCCGAAAACAATTTAAAAAAAAACCTTTATTGCCTCAGCGAATCCTTTCAAGAAGCATCCCATCTCAAAAGTTGAGAAATGTTTCCGCGTTACCAACTGAGACGGGGTCGCGAATATGCTGTACATGTATCTGATTTGTTGCATATATTTACAAATGGAGTAAACCAAAGAGATACTTACGATATTCTTGCATAGTTACATTTCTCACACTGACTACACTCACTTCAAAAATCACCCTACATCTTTAGTAAATCGCCATACATCGAATGTTAGTCACCCTATTATTCAGAAAGTAAATTTCTAGAAATTGCACTTCCAAATTTTAGGGTGGATTTAAAAAAAAACATACAAAATATGTTTATTGAAAAATTGTTTATATGCTTTTATGTTACTTATGTTATTATTAAGAATTTGTATACCTCTACTATACAAAACACTATTTACTATATTATTATTATTATATTATTATTTTTTTATGAAAGTAATTTTGAAAAAAACTCTAAATCTTAGAAACATTTATTCTACATTCATTTCTTAATAACAGAAATATTTCTAAAAATAATAGAAATTGGTTTGAGACAAGCATTTCTAAATTTTAAAATTTTTTTCTAAAAATGTTAAAGTTACTTAAAATAAATAGAAAACTTTATATTTTTAAGGGTGATTTTGATTTATGGCAATTTAGTAAGAATTATGAAAATTTATGCAATTGATTATATCGGAGACTCTAGCGCTTATTGTCTCGGAGATCTGCTAAATTGACTCGTTTGTTTATCCTGATCAAGAATGTATAGATAGATGCTTACTTTTCCTTGTTATATAGTCTACAGATGCTCATGTAGAATGGTCACACTGGCAATTGCCATTCGCTTTCATCAAGAGAAATTACAAAAGTAAATTGAATTTTTAAATCGATTCAAAAGAGTGAAACGCTTTCCTTTTATTTTCGTTTGATACCTTCTTGGATCAGGGTATATAGTTGTCATAATTCCTATTGAGTTGTGGACTCTTAATGAGTTATGAAAATGATTGTCGTATTAGCCACATTCAATATATAAGCGGAAGGGAGCCTAATCAATCAATGTTAACTGCGGGTGTCCTTTTTATACTGTTGGCCAAGTTTCTTAGTAATGTAGATGTAGTGTATATACATATGTATATGTATTTACTAATGACATCTGAGGCAGTTGTTATTATTAATATATAACTTAAAATAATATTTGAGAAGTAATTCGACGCAGCTAAAAAAAAACTTCGATTGCTCTGGGGAGATATCGAAGTTAAATATTTCAATTTTGAACAATTCAAATTGCAAAATTATAGAACTATTTATTGTTAATAATGCACAGCTATAGTAATATATCTTGATCAATTGTTGGCTAACAGAGTAAAATAGCCAAATCAGCGAAACTTGTCAGATGATATCCAAGGGGTAATGAGGATTGCGGGTAGGTAGAGACTTTGTTGCCGCAGCGTTTGTGGTGCACCACAGGCGGATGTGTAGCTCATGAATCCACCCACTCACCCACCCACCCACAACATTTCAATATTTTTGCAAATTCTGGAAAATGTTTATAAATAGGCTGTGGCTTTTCCTTTAATTGACCAACGAAGAGTTCACAAATATTTTGCATCAAATAGCGCAAAACCACCAACAATTTTTGGCAGTTGTTCACATTGATGGTCTCGGTTAATGTTGAGCGGGAAAATATTTAAATTCACAATAGCTCTAATTTCAGTATTTAAATTTAAATATTGTGGAATTTATGCTGAGGTAAAATTGTACATTGTTGAAACTCCAAGCTACAATTTGTATTTAAACAAAGTTGCGCCAGCTTCTCTATATTAGTTCGGGGAGTACATTTTCAAAGCGCAGCGTAATTTTTTTGTTGAGGTTTTAGTGGTTTAATACACAACATGAAATTTACATTTACATTTACTAAAATTGTATTTAGCTCGACTGTTGCTGTGGCAACAACAAGAAAGTTGCAACAAACATTTTACAATTACTTATTTAACAAAAACGCAGAAGGTATTCGGGACTATAACGCCCCGGCAATTGTGCCCACCTTCTGTGGCAGTTGAAGTGGAGTGGAGTGGAGTGGAATGGAGTCGAGTGGAGTGGCGCTCCTCGCAAAAACTAAGCCACACCAATAGCGACCACATTGAAACAAATAACAGAAATGGCAGCAGCAAAAACAAATAACTGCAACATCTGTTTGAACAAATAACCAAAACAAGGATGCGATGCGGATGGGGGATGGTGGATGGGGGATGGGGGATGTTCGGCGGGGGTGAGGCGGAGGGGTCGCGAAGACCACAGCGAACCAATTTCCGTTGGCCCATTCAGGCCAAGTTATGTCTCCATTGGCGTCTGTCTGATTTGGCCAAAATGTTTTGCTGGCTTTGTTCTCCCAGCGTGGATTTAATTCAGCAGCTGCACGCGGCACTCACAGAATTAGTGTTGAGTTTAATTACGCGGCTCCGAATAATGCGAAATTTAAATAATATAACTATTTCTGCAAGTCTCCTTCTCTTTGTTTATACAAACAGAGATATTCGAGAACATTTTAATTGCCAATTAAACAAATGTATTGTAGTTAAGGAAAGTATTATAACTTAAACACAATAACTGAATAAAAAGTGTTTAATTGTAATAGTAATTTTTAAATAAAGTGCCAATTATACAAATGTACAATAATTGTTTACAACATAATTTTATATTTTTTCTCACAATTTGTAACAAAATGTTTTGATATATAATATATATCAGCACTTATTGTGATCGTTCTTGGGATATTGCGAATCAGCAAAAAGTTACTATCAAAATTTCGAAAATTGCCGAGAAATAAAAATCGCACTGAAAACTTGAATTGTCTGGTTTTTAAAAATAATTTCTATACTTAAAATAATATATAAAAATAATTAAAGTGGCTTTTTTACATTTAACAGAAATTAATTTCTTAGTAAAGGAATATAATAATAAAATATTTAATATAGAAAATACTTTCTGAAATTAGGAGAATAAAAAAAAATCTGTTTTTTTCGAATACTAATATAGAGTTTATCTGTATAAAATTTTAATTGAGATAAATTAATTTGTAATAATATTAATATAATTAGCTAAATCTGAAAACAGACGAACAATTCAAAATAAAGAATATTTAATTAAATTATTCAATTAGGATTTCAGAGTAGTTAAATAATTTATTTAGGAAATATTATGTTTTATAAAATAGAAAGTCTCGATTTTCTATTACTTAAGTACGATTTAAGTTGGGAGTTGTTGCACAGTGTAATTAATGTTGCACAACTTTGTAATACGATTGTTTCTCTGGCCACGCTTTGACCCTCTTTGAAAGTTTCCACAAAAGTTGACTTTCTGAATTTTCCCTGCTGTTGTGATACGGAATGGAATTCTGCAATTGCTTAATTTGGCCCGACTGCATTTCAGAACTGTTATTTTTGAATCTCTAAATGCCAGGTCGAAATTCCACACACAATTGTCAGTCCGGGTGAAATCTCATTTACGTTGTAATAACAAATGCCACACAAAATCAATTAAAATAATTTCCTGCTCGATAAAAAACAAAAGTAAAAATAAAAATAACGAAAATTGTCAATGACAGTTGCGCAGTGGCGCCATCTAGCGACAGCTAACCACATTGCATAAATTGAGAACATCTGTTGCCACCGTTGTCATTTCGCCCGCATTCACGTCTCTCTCTCTCTCTCTCTTTCTCTGTCTCTCCCTTTCGCTCTCACATTCGGAATTTGGGCCACCTGCAATCCCATCCACCTGCTTCCCGCAGAGACCATCATCGTTGTTGTTCTACATTTCCGGTAATAAATATACATTTGAAAAATAATAGAGGACTTCGCTTCGGTTTGACTATGTGTCCCTTGTTGGGTTGGTTGGGGGGTTGTGTCAGAGGACTATGGGTGGGGGTGTAGGGTCCTGCCGTTTTGTGCGAGTGTCAAATTGCCGAATGAGGCGTGGGAAAATTGGAAATTTTCAAATTATGCGCTAGGTGAGAAACTTTGCGGCATTTCATTTCCTATGATTAATTAATTACAACACTGAGTGTGATGATAGCCATAAAGTTACAATACAATTTCGCCTAGCTGTCATTTTAAATGCGATTTCTGGTTCGCTGGGGCGTGTTGTAATCAGCTTATTGTGTTTGGCTTTTCAAGATGAGTTAATTTAATTGCACATTACCCTGACTAAACCAGCTATGCGGATTCCGAGTAGTTTAGTTAATGTAGTAAAATTATCAAATACTCAACTTTACTCAAATGGACATAGCCTAAATTAAAATCCAAAAAATGTGCCCAATTTGAAATAACTTAAACTTATTAATAAGAAATTTTGCAACTTATGGTAAATCCACAAACACTTAAGCCAAACTTAGGATAAATTTACCAAATCATATCAAAGATATTTAAATCGGCTGCCTAATCATGTAAACCATCTAACTTAATTTTATTTTTATTTTTTTTTATTTAATTTTTTAAGTGCATGGACGGTAGGATACCATTATTGTTACCTTCCACGTATATTTCGCTTTCATTTTATCAAATTACTTATTCAAAAAAATATTTAATTCATTTATATAGCTGACTCACAGTCCTGTTGATGATACTATTCCAATATATTGTAATTATGAAAAAAAAAAAAATATATATATTTATCTTACTTGTTGATGAATTTATTTGCTTTAGAAAACCTGAAATATTAAATATATTCAGAATTCAATTACATATTAGTTTTCCTATATATATAAAATAAAAATATATATATATATATAAAAATAAAAATAGCTGATTGTTCTTTAACAGATAATAGACAAAAATTATGAAAAAAAAAAATTTTAATTGAACTAGTATTATTTTTTAAATTAATTTTACTTGCCATTTTCATTTCTAAAATTATTATCAACATTTTAATTTGTAAATCCTAATTTGTAACTGAATATTATTAAATTTCACCGTTTTTCTTAGCCATTTCGGTTAATAATGGCTTACAAATATATTTATATTAATTATGAGTCGCTTGAAACTGAACTTAAAAATATGTTAATGGTTAAATTGCATTATAATAAAATAATTTTGTATATTAACCGAAGTTTAAGTTGTGGAAAATGTGAGATGTGAACAAATTAGTTTTATTTTACTTATTATTAATCAATGAAAATCAAAAGTTGAGTTTTAAATAGTAATGTTGGTATATTTTTACTGGTTGTATAAAGCTTATGATTTCTGATAATCAACGAACCTGGACCTCATCGGGAACTATGAATAGAAATAGACGATCTGTGAAGTTGTGTGTTGTGTGTGCAACAAATTATTATTGTCACATATCCTGTTGACATTTAACTGACAGCGCAACTGCACAAGGAACATGGGCTAGACGCGAACCCACGCCCGGACCCGGTGCGGGAATGTTGGCAACCAGTAAGGCATAGTCAAGAGGCATACACCTGAGTCATAACCATGACCAAAGTCACACGACAACGGCGCACACAGTTCCACATCCGGCGACATCCGGTATTTCCTGTCTCGCCTCTGTGTGATGTCCTCTGATGTTGCCATTGCCAGAGTGAGAAATGTGCCCAGCACCATTGCTGGTGCCGGCAGCATTTCTGTGGCCTTGTCACACGTTTGCCGCGCTACTAACAACGACCAACAACAACTTCAACAATGGCCACATCATAGTTTATGCGCAATAGACACACCAGCCAGAGCGAGATGGAGCCCCCTTGCAGCTGGAGCGAGAGGTCCGAGATGCCAACTTCAGCTTGCCACATACCCTTCGCAGTGCAGTCGCCTAAGCTGCACAATGAATTTTGGCAACGCCAACGAGAAAATCCTCCGGAATTGCAACTTGACAGCAAAAATGAAACGGTTCCGAGCTTAATTAAAAGCGCTCCTCGCTTTTAGCCGCTTAGCTGCCAGAGGACATCAAGGTGTGTAACTGCTCCCAATTAGCTTACCTGTTAAACTATACAGTTTGTCATAATTTACAACTCAATCCACTATTAATTCGAACATCGAGCATTTCTCTTCGAATATCAATTTTAATTTCTGCATCAAGGTAATTAAATTAAGTATTCATAAATTTTAAGCCTTCAATTGTGTTTTGGTTCGAATTAAGCATTTTAATGATTATTGCTCTCAGTCAATACAATTAATCTTGCTTAAGGCTCTTGTGTGTTTTGGCTTTTTAATTATACCTATCAAATTAAATATAATTTGGTGCTCTACATTGGATTGGGATTTGCATACCTTTCCTTTAATCTCTTCCTCACTCCTTATCGAGCCCAGAAAATATAAATATAAATTTATAACATTTTGACAGATTAATATACTAACTTTTAATACTTTCTCGTTTCTGCTGGGTTTTTCAATGCTTACAATAAATGTTGACACTTTATAAATCTTAATATCACCAGAAATCTTAAATTTGCTTTATTTTACATTTCAAATACTAATTTAAATTTCCCCTCTTACATTTTTATAATTAAACCCTTTTTATTTTTATTTATGGACTATTTCTATTCTCTAAATAAAATCAATGCATACTTAAATTCGATATGGAATTTCAAATTGTAAGAAATGTCACTTAACAATAATATTGCGATATTATATTATATTTATGATATTTTATATCATTGTCATAATATATTACTACTAAATATCTTAAACACATACTTGTATAAAAACTGATTCCTTTTCCAAGAAATTTATTTGTTTATTTTTTAAGTTGTGTGGTAAAAAATAAAGAATTCAGTTTTTTCGTAGATATATAAATACACTTAAAAAAACATTTGTATATAAGGTATGTTTATTAATATAAATGCGCTTTTCTAAAAATCTTAATGTTTTTTAATAAATTACACCTAAATTAGATTTTTAGCTTCTACGCAGCAATTTTTATATGACTATTGTACATTAATTATTTATTAATTTTTAATTAAATTTAAGCTCGCTTCTCTAACAAGATTTTAAGATTTCCTTTTTTATAAACCCGCGATAAGTAACGGGATTTTTCTAATTTTATTAATGTTAATTGCTTAAGGCTGTCCTATAACTTGAAATATTGTTTTCATCATTTTTAGCTGTGTTGTATTCTGGTTCAGGTAACTTGATCAACTCACTCACCTGTTCGAAGAATTTGCCCAGCTCTAATTTGGGTATCATTTGGGAAAGGGTATTCAAGCTTTGCTTGATTGCCATTTAATTTTGCTGCCGCAGTTGCTGTGGCACTTGCTGTGGCACTTGCTGTTGCTGTTGTGTCTTTCTGGTCGCCCTGTCATGCATCCGTTTGCAGGATGCACGAAATAATTCCGTTTGTTAGCTGTGCACACGATGTCCTTTCATCAGACGAGAGCTGCAATTCCATCTCCGATCTTTTGTGCCCCCCTCCTTCCCCGTCTGCATAACTTGCAGCACTGCCTGCCTGCCTGCCTGACTGAGTGACTGACTTATTTCACTAGCTGCTGCTGCTGTTGCTGCTGCTGCTGCTGTGGGAGAGTTTCTGTTATATTTTTTGTTAGGGGGCACCACCTCCACCCATTCCCCGCAACCCCGCCCGCAGTCAAACAGTGCTGATCCAGAGCCCTGGACCCTGTACCCTGGACTCACGCTTGATGTAGTTGGTGGTTTACTACTAATTTGCAACCACATCGTTTGTTTTGTGTGGCTTCGTCCGTCCCGACGTCCCTTCGTTCGTCCTCGCTGTGAGTGTCCTTTGTGTCTGACAGCATAGCAACAATCGCTTTGGGTTTGGCCCTACTCCCCTACTTCCCTACTACCCTCAACCCCGCCGACACCATTCCAACCTCATCGCGCTTTTGCAGCAATGTGCATTAATTTCTGCATTGGTGCAACAGTAGCAACAGCGGCAGCGGCAGCGGCTGGGGCAACACCAGAAGATGCCATCACAATGCTGTGTGTCAGTTCCTGTTATAAATGGTATTCGTCCCTGTTCTTGGCCAGGACCGTCGTCTCATCTGTGGAATTTGCATCTTATCAGACAGCTATAATAAACGCGTTGCCTACTTTGTGGCGCCACAACTAGTGTTGCTTCAAGTTGCTTAGTAAGCATGAGTACAAAAATCTTTTAATGTTCAGCGAAGCCAGGTAACTCTTATAAAATCTCCAATTAGCAAATTAACAATACATTTTTTTTTATTCAAATAATTTGTTAATAGTTTTAAAATACCTGAATATTAAAAAAAACAGTTGTGTTTTTAAAATTTGCAATTTGATATAAAATTACTCGTATTCAAAGCACAAACAAGTCTTAAATACTGATGAAAAGTAAATTTATGAAAAGTCATTTTTCTTCATGTTTAATTTGCTGTGGAATTTTTCCTAAGTGGAATATTTTCAGTTTTGCCTTTTGCAATCAGAATTAAAGTAAAATGTAAATATGTTATTTATACTCATAACGCTGCTCTCGATGTTACAGTACATTTATATACCCTGTAACAATTAGAAACTGCAGTGGGTATTTAAGACTTGCAGACGGATGAGTAAATGGGAGATTACAAATTTAACATAATAGAAATTATTTAACTTCATCAAAAATCATATTTATTACCTGCTAAGTATTTTTTATTTAATTTCAAACTTTATAATATTAGTTTCATAACTACAAAAATACACATGATATCTATAAGTCTGTCATTCTCAAAGCATAGACAATTTTTGAAAATTTTTTCCTTCTTAGAATTCATTTCACAAAAACACAAACAAGTACATTTTGCAATTCACTTTGAGCTGGTTACAGGGTATCCACAAGTCTGGCATTCTCAGAGCACATCTTTTTGCTCGTTGTTATTACGTTTTTCTCTTATATAAGGCTCAAATTAAGCTTGTTTGTGTGCCTGTTGTCCCCATATCAAAACGTAAGCCGATTAAAAAGCCAATTTCTATAACATACTTGTCTACACATCGTATAGATATTTAAATCTTTATTTATATACATACATATATATATGTATGTATATTGTATGTTTTCTGAGTATCTGTATTTGAACTTTGTCTCATCTCAATTTATGCTTTTATTATTTTGATTTTTGAGTTTGAGTTGCTTACCTTCCTCTTTGGGCCCTTCCCAAGGCTGCCCCACAGAATTGGCTTTTTAGTATGCAAAATACTTTTTAATACCCAAAGTAAAAGAGAGCAATGCCGGAGCAGAGCGTCCTTTATAATGGGGCTATTAGATTGATTCCGAGAATTGTCGTTGTCAAAGAAACATTTAATTGGTTAAATGACGTGAAAGCTGCTTGTAATATTCTAGCCACTTAATGTTGTAGTGTTTAAGAAAGCCAAGTTGCTCGAATATGTTACATTATGCATTATATATTATTGTATGCTTTGTGTAAGATATCAACAGTTAACATACACTCAGAAAAATGCCTCGAATTTTACAAAAATCGCCAAACGGTTGTCTTTTTTATTTTTTATTTATTTATATATTTATTTGTCAATTAAAGTCAGTCGACACCAAAAATACAAAAATTAAAAATTGGAATTAAATTAAATTTAAAATAAAATTAAAATTATAAAATTATTATAAGATATATAAGAATTTATATATATATTTTTTATTTTAGATTTCTAAGATTTCTGGGGGTAGAAAACAAAATGGTCCAGCATTTGTTGCATGAATTGGGGAAAACCCAATGAGACCAAAAATAATTAGTAAAAAAATAATTAGAAAGAATTACATGCAAAAAAGTTAATCACTAGATAAGACATTTAGAATTGAGTTTTTAATTAAAGAAATGGAGGACTCTGAATTGATTACATGATATAGGTTATTATAATCATTACAGAGTACTCGAAACGGTTCATGCAAGGAATTGTTAGTAGGACAACGGTTAAGAGAAAGTTAATTAACTGATAGCTGATAAATTATATTTTAGGGATGGGATTAGCAGAATATACACATGTCTTAATACTTAAATAAAAAACAGTTTTGTGCTGTTTTATCAAGTTTAGCAGGAATCTTGCGTGAAGTCCTCATTTCAGTTAAATTATTTACTTTATTTATCATAATATATAATTAAAGAATCGTTACTGGGAAAAAGCGCTTGAATGTGTGTATCTTCATGTTGCACCTCTATAAACCGCTAGTGATAGGATTATATTTGGCTGGGAACTATAGGAATAATTTGATTTGTTGCCCATGGATGGGTGCTGCAGCGAACTCCCCAAATGAGATTGGGATGTGTCGAGTTTCTTCTAATATTCGTTGAAATTCAAATGGGTGCCAAACAGCTGCAAATTGGGATCGTTGCTGGAGTTGAGCGCCAATAGAAACTCCTTCACTGCTTTACCATATGAGGTGGCAATGATTTTAAGAGCCCCATAGGAGGCTACAAGTTTCTGTTCGAATATCTTAAGCTCCTCGTCGCGTTCAATTTTTTGCTCCGTGGTCATTCCAAAGCGTCCAGTCTGCTCAGAGTCGGCAATCGCTTTAGCCATTAATTGGCGTGCGGCAAATTCATTAAAACAGATTTGGTAAAAATCCGATTGCCATTTGTCCAGACGTATAATATTTTCGTACACCATTTCCAGATAATTTTCCATGTTTGTCGAAGTGTTCACAAAGCAGCCAACGCTAATCTTATGCAGGAACTCTGAATGTGCATCGAGAATGTCATCCAAGGCAGTGGCCCGTTGCATGCGCTTTTGGAACTCTACCCAATTGCATTCGATGACTTCAAATAGCACATAGTACTGCAATTGATGAACAAAGTGCATAATCTCAGATGTGAACAGATTCAATCTATGGGTAATCTTGCTAATCTCGCCTTGCAACGAGCGCAAGGCCTTGGCATTTTCCATTTGCAATTTCCATATTTTTGTCGACAATACGAATTCCATGTTCTTGATCCGCCAAAGTGGCCTAAATAGCGACTTGTATGTGGGCATCGCTGGCTCCAGCATCGTAGCCACTGGAGCTTGAACCGTATATTGCAACGCGATGACGTCCCAGCCAAAGTCACCTAAATATGGCGTCTTCACAACAACATCCAAATGATTGAGAATGTCTGCATCTTCGTCCTGGGCACTGGAGCAGCGCAGAGCCGCATCCAGCATGCCGGACAAATCGTTCGAGTTAATGTTGCTGCCAACTTTCTCCAGCTCATCCTGTATGTTCTCGATGAATTTGCTGACAAAGTCTCCCTGGCCCAGCAATAGGTAGCGTCGCATGCTTTGCAGGTGATCTGGCAGCTTAAGTGGCCCAACCATGATGTCCAGCACATTCTTGGCTGTTTGCGAACAGCAAATCTCAATGGCAGCATGCCATTGGGTGTCCGGCACATACGAAAAGATGCTAGAAACATGATTATCAATGACGTCCCTGAGTTCTTTTCGACCCTTGAACGCTCCCTCCATTTTGCAAACTTCGGGCAAAAAGTTAATGCTCTTGCCGGTTTTAAGTATCTTGTTGGCCAGCTCGCGTGTCATAAATTTAGGCAGCATGTGAAGTCGCAGACGAAACTTATCATGCCAGAGTCTATCGACGCCCACATCGGCGACCGATTCGACAAAGAACTCGCCATAGCCATAATCGATGCGGCCCTCAAACATCCACTCAGAAATCATACGCACCAATGGGCCACAGCAGGCAGATAACAGATCACGGGCTAAAGTGTCTACCAATGGATTACCTGTTTCCAAAAAATCATATAGTACTGAGGCTAGCTGGCCCCCTTTCTTCATCTGGCAGACATTTGCGATATTTGTCAGCCATTCCATGCGTTGCATTGGCTCCATATACCAGATGAGGAGCTTATTCAGGGTCAGCTTCTTTGGTTGACTATGCGTATGCATCAACTGGCGGTGCTCATCTATCTGGTCTTGCAATAGAGCCACCTTTCTATGAAATCCACTTAACTCCAGCCTTAGTTTGGACATGAATGCTTGGACCATGCTACCCAAAGTTGGGTTCGATGTATTGCAGAACTTGTCCACACAATCATAATAATAACCCAGCTGGGAGAGGCGCATAAGCATGCCAGCTTGCGGTTCTGTCAGACTCATCTTGTTGGTCGGATCTAGGTTGAAGCGGCCCGTAATGACATCCTTTTTAAGGTACTTGCTCTCTACGCCTATAAAGGAGTATATCGCATTCTGGACAACTTCATTGAAGTTATCAAAGTTATTACGCATAACCTCCTCCGTTATGAAACTTGGTCTTGGATAGTTGCCAAGGACCTCGCTAGTTTGTGACGAATCATTATTGACTTTCTGATTAACAAATAGCCCTCTAGGTGATGTGGCCGAGTTGTTAGTGCTGCTCGAGCTTCTGCTAGTCGCGAATTGGGACTGAACGGGACACAGGTCTTTGTTATCGTGCACCTCCAAGGTATTTACAATTAGATTCGATAAAAGATCTCTCTGACGCTGATCGTGAATCTCACGACAGGCGATCAAGTATTGCTCATGAAATACAGATACAGCACTATCCCTGTCTTCCCACTTCCAATTAGACTTTAACCTATTCGCAATCTGATCCAAGCAAATCTCTTCGCTCATTGGTACTGTCGTATCATTCGGCCTTTGGGCAATGTACTGTACGCCAAGCTTCACAATTTGATCTAATGACTTCTGAGAGTCCTGGGGTTGTGCTCTTTCCTGAAGTTTGGCGACGAAGCCATTAAATTGCAATCCAATTTGTTCCATGATAGGTTTGTTGTTTGCACCAAGCCTTTTTTATAGCACAACTCGTACGATATTCTAATAATCGATGATCGATTCGGCTGGGGATGCACTCTGCCACAAATGGAGGTAGAGGTAACTGCTGGACAAATGTGCGAAAAATACGGCTGATCTAGCGGTATATGAAATACAATAATTTAGATGCTAAAATACTTAAAACGAAAAAATTCAATGTTAAAAACTCCGATTAAAACGCTTTTTGTTAATGACAACAACAACAATGAAAAGTGCCTGTTTTGAATTTGTTTGCTACCAAACCAAAAAGCGAGAACCAAAAATATATTTGCTAATAGGAAAGTTGTCTTCTTCTATCGTTTAATATTATTTGGGATGGCTGGGTTTTTTCCTGAGTTTCCTCAACACACACAATAACAGTTGATACCAGAAATAGTATATTTGGGATTTTCCATTTTAAATACTAATTTAAATTTTTCCTCTTACATTTTTATTAATAAAATCTTTTTATTTGTATTTATGGACTATTTCTATTCTCTAAATAATCAAATTTCAAATTGTAAAAAATTGCATTTAACAATGATATTACAAAATTATCTTATTTATATGATATTCTTCTAAGAAACAGTATTTTCTACTTTTTAATTACAAGAAATATTTTTCTAAGATATTTAAGAGATTTGTGTAATTTCCTAGTATTACTTTTAGATGTTCTCACATTTTTTACATAAACTTTTTTCTTACTTATTTTTTTATTGGAAATTTGTTTTAGATGGTTCAAAAAGATATATAATTAAATTTTAACTAATTTTTGATTTAAAAGATATTTTAAAATTAGATATATTAATCTATACATTTTCTACTATTAACAAATAAATAATAGAAATATGCCTTTTTTTAAATAATAATTTCTAAATTTACGAATCAAAAATTTAGAAATTATTTCTAAATTTACGAATCAAAAATTTAGAAATTATTCTTATAACTTTACATTTTTATGGTTTCAAGTTCGATTTTCACTTTAGTGCGACTCCCCAAATTTAAGGACGTAATTTTCCTGAATGTATGAATACAACTAATTAATGCACATTATTCATAAATATTATTGTGTGAACCCTAAAAAGGGTCAAAGCGAATCGTAACAGTTGAACAGCTAAACTCTATGGGATAAATGTATTTACAAATTATAAACACAAGTCGCTGCTTTATCGTCGCTCCGGAAGTCAATTCACATAAATCTCATTCACACACTCAAACACTCATACACTCATAGAGACATACCCACATTATACTCAAAACCGGTTGCTCAATTCATCTTCCGCTTCGACGCGCAAAAATAAAAGCCAAATTGCAGATTGCCGAAATACCGAAATACCGAAAATTCACAGCACGGTGATTCACAATTGGAAATGGCAAGTGCTAAATGGTAAATGGTAAATGGAAAATGGTAAATGGTAAATGATAAATACTAAACGCTCTATTTACGCTTCACTTAATTGATAATCAAAAATTTATTGATAACATTTCTTCTGTGCCATTTGTTGCACACGATGCGAGCCATTTGCAACGAATTTAATTTCTCGTTACCAAATTGCAATTAATTTTGCCCGAAACTATTGCCAATTTGCTATAACTAAAAGGCTTTAAGGCCTGTCCAAGTTTTCAGCTTAGACTGAATTGAAACTGAATATACATACATATATACAGAGCCTTAAGCCACTATCGAGTTGCACTTGTTCTTCCACTTGCTCTGCTCTGTTGTTTACCTAATTAAACGATTTTCCCCTTTTTGCCAGTTTTCCTCAGTTTCTGCTTCTTATACCTTATACCAATTACTGCTTTCAGTCTCATTTTCCAACTCATTGTCGTCGTCATTTTCTTTGTCTATTGCATCAGAAAGTCATTTCACTTGCTCATTGTTTGCTTTGTGTTTTTAGTGGCTCAACTTACACAGATCAACACATTAAGTTCAGGGTTGCCAGGCACTGGGCGCTGGGGATGACAACTTGCAACAAAGCTGCAACACAGTTTAATGAACTTTCATTCGCTACAAAGTCAGGTTGATTGATTTCCATAGAAAACAGCAGTAAATGTATTTATGCAAAGTCATTTGGTTCCAGCTCAAAGTAAAAATGGTTAACTTATATTTGTATACATCTAGGGTAAATTTCATTGAAGAAATCTAAAATAAGATTCCAAAGTTTTCTTCTTATTAAATTTTAAGCAGCAATATACTTAAGAGTTACAGCTTTATCTACATATTATTCCTTATATAATACAGATTTGCAAAATACAGTCAAACCCATTTTTACATATTAATAAATTTTTCAAATTTGCTTAAAGTGAGAATTGTGGTTGGTGGAATGCCAATTTAACCTATTTCAAGACAGATTTATCCTGTTCAAAACTGAATTATAAGAAAAAAAGATATCTACGCTTTCTTCGCTCGATTTAAATATATGTGTTTCCTATAACAATTTTAATAATGTTTTATTATTATGTAAAATGGAAACTTCATATAAAATTGCCATAAAGGTCTGCCCTTATGAATTAAAAATATCTATTACATAAATAATACTCAAAGACATAAGCTTATATCACAGGACTTCCCTTTCAATGCAAAAGCCATAAATGTTGCCAGAGCAACTAGCTTCAGAGGTAGTAAATATTCATATTTTCTCTCTTTTTTATATGATTTTCTTTTAGTGCTCATTATTTGTGTGACCTAATTTTCCATTTTTTCTAATTTCGAGCCACAGTTCTTTTTAATTGGTTAGTTTATCTTTTAAATAATCTACTTGACTGGATTTAGCTATTTTCATAGGTATATATAATTCTTTGCAGCAGTTAAGTAGCGCTCCGTGGCATCCACATCAGCTGGCTTACTGCAATTTAATGCGCAATTGCTCGGCTTTAGTTGAGCAACATTCAAGCGTCCGTTTCACAACAACAACTACAACAGCAGCAGCAGCAGAGTTGCCACCCCATTCGCCCACACTCAGCTCAGCAGTATTGCCTCAACAGACCCTGCACATGTTTTGTCCTTGCAACTGCTGTTGTCGTCGTTGTTGCTGTTGTTGCTGTTGTTGCCGCTGTTGCTGTTGTCGTCTAGTCACGTCTGCTGTTGACAAGCGACTGTTGAGCAGCGCCCGACTGGCACCCATATTGAATACTCCTGCACCCTTTCATACTTCTGCTCCCTCCTTCTCCCTCCCTCCCATCAACTCTTCCCTCTCCTTCTCCCTAGCCTTTGTCTATCAAGTCCATCTTCTTTGGTGCGCTGCTCGCCGCATGGCGCATTTTCAACGCCATTGTCCTGTCGTAGGTACTATTTTTGTGTCGCACAATTTACTGCACTTCCTGGCTACTAAAAAACACACAGAAGGACAGACAGAGACAGAGGCAGAGAGAGCGTAAAAGAGAGAAAGAGAGAGAGAGAGAGAGAGAGGGCGAGCTAGTGAATAAGTGGACCGGGCATTCGTGGCTTGCCTTTGGCAAACTTGGTTGCCCCAAAGCGCATTGTCTCAATAATTACCCATGTCCAGGGAGCAGCAATGACGATGGCTGCAACCATGTGCCATGTCCCCACAACACCCTCTCCCCGTCCATCTTCCACCTTCTGCCTCAGTGTCTATATCTATTCCCCTTTTTTGTTTTTGTTGATAGATACAACATTTTGGTAAGAGTCGCACACGTTTTGTGGTCAGCGGAACGCCTGCTTCCATCTAAGGAGCATCTTATTGCACAGTCCACAACATGCAGTTATCATGGACAAACAAGAACAGCCATCTTTGACTCTCCTAGGACTACATTCAATTGCTGACCGGAGTCCAGCATCTTACATTCTTACGATGTTGAGAAGAGGTTATCAAACAGAAGGGAATTCGGGTTCCGATGCTGGTATGTAAGAAAGAAATTTCCGGTAAGAATTCTGTTATTTTATTCAAAAGGTATCAAAATTAATTAAAAATGTTCTAGTCGAGCATAACTGAATACTCGTTTACCATTGCATCAGCTGTTTGCAGGTACAGAACATTCTTGCATTTTACCAAAAATAATGACTTAAATATCATATAGTTGAGTTGATTTATAAATTGAGCAGTCAGCAATTGAACTGAGTTCTGCAAATTCAGCCCAAAAGTATTTGTTTTTTTACTTCCTCGTCAAAAACCAATTTTTACTAAAAATCCTTCACAACTTCCTTTAATTGCCTCAACATAAGTCTGAGAATAATTTGATTTGTAAATTTTGTTTTACATGCCATTTATATAAATTATTCATCAATGCAAAACTGACATTTTTATTTTAATTATACAAAAAGTTTTAAATATAAAATTGATTTAAGTGGTTTATCAACTGCAAAGCTATATTTCTCTGTGCACAGAAATTACATTATATATTTTGTATTCACTGAATATTTCATACAATATTAATAACATTTATTTTAGTTATATTGCTACATCTTTGATCATTATTCCTTGTTTTTATTTCAGCAAACATTTTATAAGAAATTTGAATTTAATATCCTTTAAAGTGCAGCTATACAAAAATACATAAAATCTATTTAAAAACACATGGACATCAAATTCGGAACACAGAAATATATAGGCTCACACACTCACGTCGACACACACACACACACACACACACTCACACACATGCTACAAACATGAACATAAATCTCGGCCATTTAGCTGCTAAAATAAAATTTAGGCAACATCCGCAGGCACAGATTTGGCCAAAAGCGAGCAGCGGCTGATGAAACACGGCACAAAATTCAATTGTTTGCAGCACAACAATTTAATTTGACACGTACTTTTAATGTGGGGCTCGTCAGCTAATGCCAGGCCTGAGGACCACTGCAACACAGTACGCAGGATAACGCAGAGTGGGAGTGGAAGAGGGAGCGGGATGGTGGGATGGGGGAATGGAAGAGGGGGATATAGAAACACACACATGTGTCTGGGCACTTTAGGGGCAGGTTTCAGGCGCATAAATTGAATTTAGATACAATTTCCTGTGACTGCGTGACTGACTCACTCGCAGCCCCTGCTGCAACCTCTCCCCTCTTCCCACTCCCCACTCTCCACTCGCACATCCCTAAAGTATTCTAGGATTTTGTTCGGCTTTGATTTCACATTTTTGCATTTAAAGCTGAATAGCAACAAGTAAGAGTGGAAATGTCAAATTTAAACAATTGTCTAACAATTTGCGGGACACAAATTGGCACACAATTAATGAAAACAAAACAAATTAAATATAATATATAACTATAACTCAACTATATATATAAATATAAAGAAAATCACTGACATTGAAAAAAAAAATAAACAATTAAAATGCGCAACTGCATTTAACAAACATTGTTGAATTTTTCATACATTGTGTTTTTTCAAGGCGGATGTTTGGGGGAGTTCTGGATACATACAACATTGCGGTCATTAATTATATTTACTTATTTATATTTATTTAAAAACCCTAGGCAATTTAAAAATAAAAAGAATCAAGCAAAATAAAAATAAAACTTAATATTTATGCTTTTAACTTTAAATGAGAAAATAAGTATAAGCAAAAAAATTATACAATTTCTTTTCGTGCGCAAAATTGGTTTAAAATTCCATGGATCTGGGAAAGGTTTAGATCTCTAAATTATAGGAAAAGAAATTATGAAAGTTCTGGATGTACTTAAATCCAAAATCTTAATAATAAATAAAAATTTCAGATTGATTTTATTCCTTAAAACCCTAACCTGCTGTGTACCACAACAAAGGATATATGATAATCAATTCAAGGAATATTATTAATATATTTATATTTCTTATTTATTTTTAAACTTCAAACATGGAGTGCAATTACTAAAAAATTCTGTCGTTTGCTGGCCATTTGTAGGACTTTTGTTTAAAGTTGAGGCCCTGACACTTCAGACCAGGGCACAAAACCCATCTCACTCGGGAGTATTAAAAGCTTCAATGTAAATTGTTAAGCATGCCGCCAAACTCGACCTACTGGCTATTGAATATGTTTTTTTCAACATGCCATTTTATTTTTTATTTATTTATTGTTGGTTTTTTTTTTTGGGGACAACAATTCAATATTTGGCCAGAAAATATACGAGGCAATGCAATGGACGGGAGGGGTGGGTTGTGAAACTTTTGCGCGGCTTGCATGTAAATGCGGCACATTGCGTTAATAATTCCTATGCTGAGTAGCCGTTG
Source organism: Drosophila kambysellisi (assembly GCA_035042185.1). Lineage (NCBI taxonomy): Eukaryota > Metazoa > Arthropoda > Insecta > Diptera > Drosophilidae > Drosophila > Drosophila kambysellisi. The sequence continues at coordinate 66,495 of JAWNLS010000578.1, read as the reverse complement.
AGTCGCCAATGCCACCGTGCCACCATGCAACGTCCCGCGTCCATTTGTTACAGGACCTTTGGCCAGCATCGCGTGCGCCATGAAAATTTCAACGGCGATTTTCGACGCTAAAAAATGAGCAGACAAAAATATATGTCAGCAGTTGGCTACAAATTGGATTCGAGTGGGGCTAAAAAAAATAGCACATATTTTAATATATACATATAATCGCAATGAGATTTATCCGATGGCCAAATGCGCTGCACAAAGTAACCAGTTGGTTTTCAATGGGCCTCTGGCAAATTTAAAACACTTGACATAAGTTCCGGGCCAGGGTTAGGGGCTGATTGATTAAACGTGTTCATTACACAAAAGATAACCCTCATCTCCCAGTGCAGTATGCAGTGCAATCAAATAGTCACTTGTTTTTATCACCTGTCTGCTGTGTGGGGCTTATGTGTTAATTACTCACGATTGCCAGCCGGGGAAGTGGAAATATTGATTAAATATATATAGGCAATTAAGTTGAATGGCGATGGACGTTGACCCTTTCATATAATTATGCAAAATATACTTGTGCTCGTTACTTAAAATGTTGTGATTGTTCCATATGGAAAACCCACTTTTAATTGGTTGCACATTATTTAAAATTTTCCATTTTGATTTCGATTGTGACAGCAGCTCAAGCTGTAGGCCAGCAAGTTATACAGTGTCTCAAAGCTTATTTCGAGCAGTGTCAAGCAAAAAATTTAAAGTTTAAACAAGGATACAAACGCAAAATGTTTAAATGCCAATTTTTTTCATGTTAAAACAAGTTTGAAAAATAAACTTTTCTTTTTATTAAAATATAAATTAATTAATTAAAATAAGTCCAAAATACATGTCAAAGCTTATTTCGAGCAGCTTTAAAAAAGTAACACATATAAAAGCTTAAATAAGGATGTTAATACTTCATCCTTTGACATCATTTAAATAATCCTTGTTTGCTAGCTTTCTTCATAAATATATTTACATAGTTACATCAACCAGTGCAAATCACTAAAATACGCCCTTAATCAAAAATGAAATATTCCCTATTCTATAAGCCGGGAACTAGGACGAAAGTTGACACAATTTGTACCAAGTCAAATATAAAAATGAATATTACAAATAGATATATTTTTCAATGTTTGTTTTTAGATTTTATAGATTTGCCTCGTCGACATATTTTGGTTCTGAATTTGTTTTTGGATTTTTGTTGATGTAACTGTAAATGTATTTGTGCTCTGCAATTTTGAAAGCTGTCCAAGACAAATATTAGTTTTTGACAACGCAAAGGGGAGGGTGTTGGTGTGGGTGTTGGTGTGGTTGTGGGTGGGGGAGGGGCAACGACCTCAGCTGCTTGCGCATTGCAAAATTAATCATAGCGACGTTTTGTCAGACATTTTCGGGACTTTGAAGTTGGCGCAACTGTTGCCAATTTGTATTGGGAGAAACGGTGCCGCCAGATGGCGCCACGCATGTCATGCAAATTATGAAACTTTTGGACACACACTAACTCACAAGCACACACTCACACACAGATGTGGGCACATATGTGTGTGTGTGTGTGTTTAGATATAAAATAGGCATTGCACTAATAAGGCAAAACAAGATGTTAGCCAAGTAGCAGTTTCATTTTTCCAACTTGTCAAATAAGTTTTATTGTTTGCGATAAACAAACAATGAGAGACTCTTGGTTTGTGAGGGGAGGGGGCGGGCGGGTGTGTTCTGTTTGCATGAAGCTGTTGCCGGACACTCGCACGCTCCAATAAATTTGCAACCTAAAACGAGATGGCAAGAAGTTGGACCACTTTCGTTTTCCGTTTCCAATTCAGCCATTTCAGGCGCTGGGGAAACTTTTAATTTTCCGAACACGTTTCGAGCAAATGAAAATAGCAGCCAGCAGGCAGCACTTGTTCAACTTTGCTCGCAGTTCTCGTATCCCTATCTGTGTACGAGTGTGGTATCAAATTCCTTCTAACACATACCCACTGCCTGGACACACACACACATCTTCATCCTCTTCCATTACTCCTTGTCGCTTTTATTGTTTGTTGTGTGCTTCAGGCACGAGTTTCGGGTGTCCAAAACGATTTACACGCCTCGCATTTGCGACAGCAACTGTGAGCAAAGTGAGGTTTTATGTTTAGATCAATGCTATGCGACCTTTACAATTACTATTCTTTCACAATTCAATATCGATTTTAGTCGAAAGAAACGAGTTTGAAATAACATGCATACTCAAAATTATAAATCATTGAAAGAACCGTATTTTTCTTTTTTCAATTAAAATATATGGCATACAACGTATGCATATAATATAATATATAACAAATATGTAACAGTTAAAAGCTAAATTCTTTTTCTTTACAAAATATGTATATCTGCTCTATATTCTTTATCCACAACGATTGACTCCTCTTCTTCTTTTTTTTATCGATATCGATCGCCATCAATATTAATGTTAAGTGCAAAGTTAGCATGTTAGCAGACATTAGTGTCTGCTTAGTGATGTTAGGTAACAGATGTTATCTTACAGTCTTACCGCTGTTACCGCTGGCCTGTTATCTACATTACGAAAGGCCTGCTACAAATAGAAGCTGATTTAATAATTTGAGCATTTACTGTAATGAACCTGTTAACAATGGTTACCCTTTGTAATGGTTACCCTTTGTTAACAATTTCATTAATGTTGTAAATGAAAACACCGCGGAAACAAAATTTATGTCAAATTTATTGATAGATTAAACGTCTTTCTCTAAATAACATTGTACTATTAAATACTGATAGAGTCAAAAAACTTGAGAAAACAATTACACACAGAGATCTTAACATTCTATTGCTTATTTAGTTGAACACTTATAAGTTAGTTATTATGTAATATAAAAAAAATAAACTAAAATAATTGCATTTACTTCAAATACCTTGACAGACTTCAACATCCCTCCAAACTCACATGCTGGAAACCCTGTGCATATCAAACTTCAATGGTTTCATTCTGACGACTGTGCGAAATTATAACATTTTCCTACTCACTACCAAAGAAAAGTTTAAATTAAACATGTGCGACACCCATCGAATTGAAATACATATTTCAATTACATAAGCATTATGTTCACTCCACTCACGGATCACATTTACTGGATTGAGAGCTTAAAGGGTGCAAGGAAAATTGCCTCTGTGCAGCTGTCGGAGCTACTTGCAAAGCAAATACGCTCTTGAACAAACAGTTGCAGTACATTGGCCTGAGCCACGCCCACATTTTGTGTGTGTGTGTGTGTGTGTGTGTGTGCTCAAAGCGCAATATGCTCAACACGTTGGTAAACTTCTGCAACCGTTTAAGCAAATACTGCAGCCAACAAAATGATGCTTAAAATAACAAAACGCTCCGCGAAATGGATGACACATATGTGGTCCAAATCCGGACGTTAACTGGGTTTTTCAATAGGTTCTGCATCTTGCTAAATAATAATAAAAAAAATTGTTTAACTATGCAAATTTGTGTTGACGTTACAATTAATTTATTGAATATTTTCCATAGTTGAAAATGTTTAGGATTGTAGGATAAAATTGATCAATTTCGACGAAGCCATCATTCTGTAAGAATTAAAATTGGAAAGAAAAGTAACGTATATAATTTTAATTTAAGTTAAAACCTTAAACAAACTTAAATCAAGTTTGTTGCCTTCTACCTTTTTCTAAATGCCCTTGTGGCCAAGAAACATCAACGAACAAAATTATGACCTTCAATCATTAAATCATTGATAAGTACTAGTGCCCAAAATCAATCAGTATTTGTACAATTATCTGGAATAAACCATCTTGAATTAAGTGTGTTGTCTTCACTTTTTCCAAATGGAGATTCGTAATTTTCAGGATGTAATGCTTTTCCTGTGTACCTCTCTCAACAATTACCCCCATTAGCCAAGCATCCGTTGGAAGGGGTTTTGATAGTGAAAATAAAGTGCAAGTTTTAGGGTCTGTCGCACAATTTAGTCACTGACATTTGTGCTAATCACGTGTATTGGTCGACATTGGAAATGTTTCGAGCCATTTTCGGCTATAGCCTTCAGTGTTTTGCAATATCAATTCCATGGCACATTCAAATTCAAATGTGTTGCCATTTGCCATCGATTGGGAGAGGGCTGGGCGGAGGCTAGGGGCCAATACAGCAAATATCACGAACATCAGCTTCGGTGGCAATTTGAGCCATTTCCATTCTCGCCCTGCTGTGCAAAATGCTTTCAAAGTGGATGTGAATGTTCGCCGGAGAAGGGCTGCAAGCTGTGGGGCAAGGATGTGTGGAGCAGTGGCGGCATATTACTAAGAAGCCCTTGGCAAAAAAAAAAAAAAACGGTGTGTAGAAAAATTCAAATGCTTTTTAGACAACAACAGAAAACGAGGTAAGAGCAGCTGAAAGCAGCGGGGTTTGTTGTTCGCCTCTGTTTTCTGGTTTAGTCATTTCGAGTTCTCTCTCAATAGCCAACCCACGCCCAATACAATTGAGATTTGATGCATTTACATTTGCACCTGTGCCACACAACACACACACAGATACAGATACAGATACACACACTCAGAGAGAGGTAGTCTGAAAGATTGTGTGTTGTAAGCTTAAGTGCCATTGCATGCAATCGAGTTTTGAGTTGAGCTGAGTTCGGCTTTCTACATTCAGTTGGACAGTTCAGCTAACCATTGCTCCCCATAAGCGCATAATGCATATTTAAGCATATTTTGTAGTCTACTTTTATGGGATAGAAGCAGCAGCAAGGGCAGGAGCAGAGGCAGCAACAGAGGTAGCAACAGAGGCAGCAACAGAGGCAGCAACATTAGCAGAGTGAACTTCATCCAGACAATTTCTCTACGTATGTTTGTGAGTCTATGTGTGGGCTAAAAGCATTAAAATAGAACCTTTTTGGTTAATCATCTGCTTAAAAGGGCAATCACACTTAAATGTCAATTTACGGCATGTGAAATCGTTCTGGTATGTAAACTTAAATATAGAATCGTAATACTTTTGTTGCTTATTTTAAACTTTTGATTAATTACCTACTCCAAATGGCAAACCAATTTAAATGATATCATCCATCATTAAGAGACCAATGTTTTATTTTTAAGAAATATATTTAAATTTTATAGCTTTATATTATGGAGCTTTGACCTTCAGTTCAGCTTACAATGACTTAAAATTTAAATTTATTTACATATGTAGGACCGATTATGTCCAATTTATTAATAATATAATAGTTAAATATAACATTGCAGTAAGAGCATTAGATTACTTGACTATGCTTATGTAGCTGTTAACCATCTGTTAACCAGCGTTGCCACATAACAGCATTGTACCTACTCCTTACATATATTTCCCAGGATGGTAAAATATTTTAGTATAATAACTTTTAGCTGTGTTCTTCTGATTTAAACTCTCGGATCTAGCCTAAAGTTTTAATTTTAAATTAAATTTAGTATTTATATTTTAAAATCAACTAAAATGTTTCAATTATATTTACTTTTAATTTTGATATTCTAATTTGTTCTATAGAATACTGCTTACTTATATATATTTTATGTCGACTAACACAAACAAAAAATAAAAAAATAAAATAGAAATAATAAGTTAATTAAAAAAAATGTAATATTTATGTATTATTAAATTAAGAAATTTTAAAAATATTTAAACAAAGAATAATTTGTATGTTTAACCAAACAACTGCCTTAAGAAAACTCCAGAACAATGCTTTCGCGATTAGTTGTTGGATATATATTTATTTTTTTTTTAAGGAGTTTACCCTCCAAGCATGTTGTATTTGTGTTGCAACTACTATTGAAATCAGATTAAGCAAAACATCAGTCGACACTCAAGCAACATACAAATGCCAAGAATAAACTTCTGGCACATTCTGGCCCATTCTCAGCCAACTTGAAGCCACCTGGCTTAAGTACCACTCAGCGTTCGCATCATATTAGATCAGCTTTTACTTACTGGGAACACAACTTAACTGATGTAACACATATTCTATCAACAGACAATCGTTTGGTTAGGATATATATATATATATATATATATATATTGGTAGAGTAGAACTTAAGACAGCAAAACCAACCTGAAGCATGACTGAATAAACACAATTTGACTTTGTTTTGCTGCTTCGTTTGTTCATTCGTTCCTTCGTTCATTTCGTTTGTCAACAATTCAATTCATCAAGCGAAAGTTTCGTTTTACCGTCGAATTCTGTTACTTTTGCTCTATTTATCTTAACTAAAACACCCTTGAGAGTTTCTCATTCGTTTTCTTTTCTTTTTTTATCTGTTCGCTTTTCTACTACTAGTTTTGTGTTTTCTTTTTTCCTGCTTATTTGATCATCTTAGCTGCCACTTGCAGTGCGCACGAACACACACGCACACATACACACACACACACACACACACACACACACGATGACAGACAAACAGTGTTTTTGGCCAAAACGCAGGTCGACATTCTGACTGACATTCTTGACTTGGTGCCGCATAGACTTTTACTTTTGGCTTCCGCAAATATGGCAAATGTTCTATCCACTATTACTGACTGAGTGTTTGTGTGTGTGCTGTGGGTGTGTGTGCGTGTGTGTGTGCGAGCAGAGCAAAAAGTTTACAAACTTATATTGAAAAATGTTGTTAACACGCAAAAGTTTTTTTTGCAACGTTTACACAGCAGCTACAACAACAACAACAACAACAACATCCAGAAAATCAAGCTAAACAAGTGAAATTCAATAACTGGACACACGGCATTTGCTGGCAAATAACTGAAACGTAGGTCATGTTAAAGTGTTTGGAAGAAGAAGTTTTCTGGTTTATTTGTATCCAACCTGGAATTGGGTCCTAGCTCTGGGATTCAACTTTTCTTCCTTGCTTTTTCTTGTTATTGTTGAACAGGCCTCAATTTGAATAACATGCGTCTGTATTTTTTTTTATACTATTATACCAGAATGGTAATAATAGTATATTGGTTTTGTGCAATGTCCGTCATGCTGTCTGTCCGTCTGTCCGTCTGTATGAACGCGCGTTCCTCCGACACCCTTAGAGATAGAGACTTGAAACTTGGAATGTATACTGGAAAGTACCCTCAAAAGTTAAAGTGTCTTGGGTTTGGACCTACGTCCACTAGGGAGCTAGAAAATCGATAAATTCGATTTTAGCAAATCGATAAATCCCCATATCTCTTACAATTTAATGAATACAGTCACCAAATTTGGTTGGTAGGTTGTTGGCGAGGTCCTTGAAAGATCGGCATATGCCACGCCTACCTCCGACGCCCCCTTCACCCCCGCCCCTAAAATTTTCAAATGGCTATATCTTCCGCAGTTTTTGAGTGGGGAACGTCAAATTTGGTAGGTATATTACTGGTAGTCGCCTTTAACAACCGATAACAAATTTGTGGTGCCACGCCCACACCTGCGCCTATAATCGACAATTCCGATTGTAGGTCGATAACTCCGTATATCTCCGAACATTTTAAAGATAGAGTAACCAAACTTGGAAGGTAATTTGCTGGTAACCTCCTTTAAAGATTGGCATACCAATTTTTGGACCACGCTTACATCCGCCGCCCCCAGGAACTTCGTCCCTAGAAATTTAAAATGCGCATATCTGCCGTAATTTGCAAGCTAGAGTCGCAAAATTTTGCAGGTATGTTACTGGTAACTCCCCCCCCCAAAAATCGATAAAAAAAATTGGATGGCCACGCCCACTCCACCTACCTAACCCGATACACCTGTTGGTGTAAATCGATAAACCCATATATCTCACGCAATTTGAAAACTTAAGTCACCAAATTTTAAAGGTATATTGCTAGTAACACCCTTCATAAATGTGGAAAAAAAATTTTGGACCACGCCCACTCCCGCCCACAAAAATCGATAAATGCCTGTATCTCCCGCAATTTAAGAGCTACAGTTACCAAACTTAGAAGGTATACTACTAAGATCGAACTCCAAAATTTTTTGGGCCACGCCCACTCCCGCCCCCGATAACGATAAACGATTAACTGTACACAAATTAAGGTATAATAGTATTCCGCTGTCGGTTACGTCCGACTGCAACGTTCTATCTTGTTTTTATTCTGTGCTTTTTTACTTCTTTTTTTTGTTTTTTTTTTTTTTTTGAGACGTGCTTACCTTTTTGGTGTGCCTGGGTAAATATTTATTTGAGGTTAAGCGCAACAGACATTTGTGGGCAGAAATCGGCATAGCAATATCCTGTAAGTATTTGTCGGTGTGTTAATTCAATTTGAAGCAACTTTCCCTGTGCGTTGAAGGACTGCCGAAGCATAGGCAATTTGATTTGGTTACTAAGTCAAAGAATGCACTCAACGGCATCAGTCCCCACAGCATTTGTCAATCAAAGACACATTTTTCAAACTGATTGAACTTTCGTGTCGCGAGCGAGGAAAATGAATGGTGAAGTTAGGAAATAATTTGAGAATCTGCTTAAATGAAACTGGAATTTGTAAAGAGGCGAAAATAATATTCAGCTTTGGAAATGGAAGCCATTACACACATACATATGTACACACATTTAAATTTAAATTTTATATTGATTTGATTGAGTTAATACCGTTTAATAACTTTGAATATCTCTTGGCATTTCATGAAAATTATATTAAATTCCATTAAATTCCGCTTCATCCAAGCAGGTGTTAATACAAATTCCACAAAAATGATTTTAAAAATAAAGATTTTAAATGAACATACCACAGATTACAGTCTTTAACATTAAACAATAAATTCTTTACTTATTTTTTAATAATAAATGGTTATGCTGGCCAACTGATCAATTTTATTATTATGCAACATTGGGCTCATTTCAGGTATCGAAAGAATCGAAAACTAAGTTTTATATACATTTTAGGAAAGCTCACCCAAATAAAAATCACCTCCATAAATGGAAAATATTTCTAGACTTACAACCAATTTTTTAATATTTAAAAAATTCAAAAAAAAAAATTATAAATAGTTTCATTATATTCTTATATATCTTAATTAAAGAAAACATTTGTAAGAAATATAAACGCTCTCTCGAGCGTTTGTTGTCCGAACTCTCCTCCAGGGTATCAAAGTTATAACATCACAGTAGTCCATAAGATCTCAAAGTATCCCAGTATGACTTCTGCAGAAAGGGTAAATAGGAGGAAAAAGAATCTCCAGAATAATTCCAACACTTGAGGTGAACATTTCTAGCCAATCTATTTAACTTAACAAATTTAGTACCCACAAAAATAGGGAAATTTATTAACGCATCTAGTTGGACCCGCTTCTGGTCTCATTGTAAAGAAAAACAGAGCAGTATCTGAATTTATAAACTATCTAAAATGTATCTCTGTGAAAAACTTCTTGGAAATTTTTCATATTTTTTCTATATTTCTGTGTTTTACCCTTTAAATAAAAAAAGAAAAACATTGGTTTTTAGAAAAACTATCCATTTTGGAGATATGCTTTTTAAATAATAAGTTGAACTACAATAAGTTGAACTACAATTAATATGTATATATGTATATGTAACGAGTAGTTACAGTGCTGTTAGGTGGCAACGCTGTTTAACAGATGGTTAACAGCATCATTAGCGTAGTCGAGTAGGATCAGTAGAATGCGGAAGTCGAGTCGGGGAAGCGCAGCGTTAAGGTCTTCTATAAGAAGTCGTCAAAGTCCCGATTACTTCTCTTACTTCAATATTATACTAAACTATTATATTATTAATAAACTGGACATAATCAGTCATATTTACTTATATTTGTATATATACTGGGATCTTATGCTTGTAAAATGTCTAATAGATATTTCGACTTTTAATGTTAAAGTTTTTATTTTTAAAATCTAAGATTAAGATATCTTTTGTTTGTTTAATATGTGAGAAATGGACGAAGCGTTTGTCGACGGGTACTCCGATGTTATTGCACTATATATGTATATATGTATATTTGTGTCAGGCAATATATTTTTAAGCCAAAAACCACTGGAGCAAACCGCAATTTGAGCTCAATTGTTGCTTAGTAACAATCACAACATATTTGGTGTTGTCTATTGTGTGTTTTCTGTTCCGCCACATTCGATACATTCATTGATGCTAAATAATTCACACATAATTTAACAAAGAGTTGACATCGAATGTGACTGCGACAACGGAGGTATTTGTTTTTGTTATTTGTCGCAGCGTTTTGTGTTTTTTTGTTTTCATTCTTATTTAAATTATGTGCCACATTATCAAACGTGTCGCACGCAATACGCACACATGCCACCAAGGATGAGAATTGCTGCACGTAGCACCCGGAATAAGTGCGATGCGTGGGGGGTGGGGGTGTGGGTGTGTCGGATTTGTGCGGGTTTCTAAGTGGTGTGCCGGAATGGGAATGGGTATGTGTTTGGCGCTTGGCCGGGTGGGGAGGAGGGCACGAGTTGTTTTCATATGGATTTCCAGTTATTGCATTGCAGGCTTACAAACAAAGTGGAAATCATAAATACGGCTTTAAGAAAACACGAAGAGTTAAGTGAAGGGATACCAAAATGAACTCTGGTAGCTTTGAATGTAACGTGAATAGATACGAGTTCAAACTATAAATATATTAATAGTTTTAATATATTTGATTTATCCTTTAATGTGGACTAAACAAAGTCCATTGTTGATAAATTAAGTTGAAAATATATATTAACAACTTTATTTTTATTTATAGTTATTTTTACAAGTTATAAAATAAATTTCAATACTAATATGAAAAAATGTGCAGAAACTGAAATGTTAATTTTTTGAATATAATTTTTTGAATATAAAATTTTAAATATAATTTTTTAAATATAATTTTTTAAATATAATTTTTTAAATATAATTTAATTATATTTTGAATCTTACATCTATCAAAAGTTAATTAATGCAAGCATAAGTGTTCGCTTTTTAAAAATTATAATATAATATAAAAATCGTGAAATCGTTAGTTATTTCAAATAACCTTCTATGAATTTATATACTAACTAAAATGGTTAAAATTATTTCACGCTAGTCTTTTGATTGCATATAAAAATAAACTCTATAAATTAGTCATATATTTTATGATATATTAAATACAATTTTCAAATTAAGAATATAAAAGCATGGATTTTTAAAAAGACACAAATTTTCCAATAATAAGGTAAGTTAACCTTGGAGCCAACAGAGCTTTTCTAAAATTCAGGTCAACATTTTTTCCGAGTGTGTACTTGAAATACCGTTAAAATGGCACTCAGCATTGCTGTCTGTTTAAAATTTAAAGCAAGGCCAAATAAATGTCGACAAATTCCTGACATCATATCGGAATATATGATTATATTTGAAGTACTCGCACTTTCACAGCACTTCATATGCCTCACATGTATATTTTTTTGTTGCTGTTATTTCATCGAGTTTCATTGGTGGCAGGGGTGGAGTGGAGGGTGCCGTTGTTGAGAGGGGATGGGAATTTGAGATGGGGTGCTGTGAGCTGTGAGGCAGCTAATCATGATTTGCAATTTAATTTGTTTGCTTTCGCGTGCGTGGCGCAAATAAATTGATGGCAACAGCCACGCCCACATGCCCATACATTGGGGCGCCCCAGCTATCTGCTGCTGGCTTGCCACACTGTGTTGTTGATGCTACTGCTTAAATCCAACAGCAAGAAAAACAATGAAAAAATTGCGTGTGTTCGAAATACTTTTCGCGTAGCGCCCGGTTTGACTTTTGTACACACATTTTCATTTTGCAATTATTTGCATATTTGATCACGTAGACACGCCCACTACGAAACGCCCACAACTTTGGCATTGTTCCCTACTGGTGAGTGGGTGTGTGTGTGTGTGTGTGTGTGTGTTGCAAATAATTAAATTTCTTTGCCTTTTACACGAGGCGCGTGTTAATTTGGCAATTGCATTTTAACGCCATTTGTCATTTGACGCCATTGCTGAATTTATATTGCCTCTTTTGAATTGTTTCCTTTTTATTGAATTTGATTTTAGCTGGAGTTACAAAAACGCAGTCATCGACAATGCCACAATTATAATTCCGACACATACTTAAGTCTATTTAACACTGCTTTTTATTAGTGTCTAAAACGCTGTTTAATCCATGATATAAAATATATGTTGGGTATCTAAATTTGTGTAGAAATTTTAAATTAAATAACTAATACTTAAAAATAATCAGTTAAAAATCATTTTTAGTCTACGTATATGAATAGATCAGTATATTCATAAATGTATTTTGAAATCAATTAAAAATCTATTATTAAAATAAAGCTGTTTCTTGTTATAATTAATGGAACTTAAAAACTTCTTGATATCAACGGAAAAGCAATTTTCAATTTTTCAGGACATCAACAAATTTCGCTAGTACAACTTTAATGAAATTCAACCAGTTATGTTAGGTAGGAAGCTATCTAAACTGTAAAAATCATAAAGCCATTTGAACAGTGCCATAACATTTCCATAAGATGAACATATTTTTAGCCATTTAGTTTGTGGTTTCTTTTCACTTCTTGCATCAAGTGCATCAGCCATCAAATGGAATTTTCTCTGCGAACATTTGCCGACAACTTTTATTGCATCTGGGTAGGTAATCCTTGAGTAAATTTATCTCATCTGACAGTTTGGATAGTTACACAGAACAATAAAAAGATGCTTACATAATACACTGCACTTAGAAGTTGGCAGTTAAATTAAAATTACCTCCATTTGAAAGTTGAGTGGGCCACTAACTTAAAGAGGAGTTTTCCCTCACTTATCAGTTATATGTTAGAATCTGTGCCAGGTTTAACATTGATATCCAGTTTGAAATTGTTTTACGTTTATTTCAGCTGCTAACAGCAAACCCGTATTACAATAAAAAGAAATCCTATATCATTCATGAATGATGTATTTATATATACAAATATAAAATATAATATAGTGAAGACCTAAGCAAATGTCATTTGCCACTTGAGAACTTCAATTGCATTCATTGAAAACTAGTTGCTATTGCCACTTGCCAAAGGTTATTTGTTTAATAATTCTTCACATACCATTCAAATTTGTGTCACATTCCTCACACGCCCCTCTGCCCCACCGGTTGACAGAGGTGAGTTTCCCAGGAATCGCTGGTGACTGCGACAGAGAACAAATGCAAAATGGCGAGACAAATGGACAGATGAATATCGAAGGCTCCGATGCCTGGCATTTAAGGAATGCTCAAAAAGCAATTGAGAATGATTTACGTTGCGCCTTGTTGACCATAGAGGGCGCCACACAATATCTAGTTGGCAGTTAATTACAATTGGTACTCGGCTCTCGGCGCTCTAATCGGGAATTAATAAACTGAAAGATTTATGACGTAGCGGCTCTCAGTGAGTGAGTGAGTGTGCGAGTGAGTGAGTGTGCGAGTGTATATGTGTGTGTGTAAGTGGCTTTGATAGAGTGTTCCTCTGTGCTAATTCTTTAAGCAACGTCGCGAGACAAGCGAACAACAATGGAAATTGCCACTCGAAGCACTTGAGCACAAAAAAGAGCTTCATCGCAATATGTACGAAGAAAAATTGCAAGGCAATGCACTTGAGTGCCGCTTCTAAGCGGCAAAGTGCAACGAGAAGTGGTGCAACCATTGTTGTTGCTGCCGCTGGAGCCATACAATTTCACTTCCTTATCGCCAGCTCTCAAGTCTAGTAGCTCCAGGCCCAACCCGCTCTCCGGCTAACTAACACATACACAACAGCTCGGCTCGGCTCGATGAGAACTTCAATTTGCAGCGCCACAATGAGTTGTGCTTCAGTTTTGGCCAAAGCCAAAGCAAAAGATACAGATATAGCTAATGCTCCAGACTACAGCTTCAACTTCAATTGCAACGGCGACAAAGGCGACATCATTTGATTTATCAAAAGCGCATCGAGAATAAAGCACCAGATAACAGCTAAAAGTGGCAGCTGCAAAGGCGCAAATCACTTCCGTTGCATGCACCAAACGGCAGATCGGAGACTCGGTGCCTCAGCCAGTTTATGACTTGCCATTTATTGCCTTAGAGACGAGTATATGTTACTACAGTAAAGCTGGTGCAATGAAAGATCCCAAGTGTTTATTGTATATTGCATTTTACTTATAATTTTAAATATAATTAAATTTAATAAAATTATTTAACTATATAAAATTAGCTTATTGTTGCCTGAAATATTGTGAATAAGAATTAAAAAAATTATAAAATGTTTTATGTTTATGTTTAACCTGGCATCAGTAATTAAACTTTATCACTAAGCATGTGTTTAATTACTAAACTGTTTATTTTCTAATTAAATTTTAGTCAGATCAGGTTGACCTGGAGCCAGGTAAAACATATTTAAATTATAAATTATAACGTATACTTTTCTTAAATTGTTTTCCGAATTTTCATTTCATATATTCTTAAATTGGGCTTCAATCTTCTCCAGCTTGAAATAGTTCGTTGACATCGTTTGCATTTAGCCTCAAAATAAATTCGGGTGGAAAAATGGTTCGAAAAATGGCACCACAAGAAATTTGCTCAATACTCACGTATTTGCTAGTCTGGCTGGTCTCCTTGTTGTGCACATTTTTGTTGTTGTTGTTGTTGTTGTTGTTGCTGCACTTGTTGTTGTCTGCCTCTGGCAGCAATGCAAAAAAGTATGAAAAAAAAAAAAAAAAACAACAACATCCATAAATCTTAATAAGCAAGTTGGGGGCAGCCACAGACACAGCCTCTTGTTGGTTGGTTGGTTCTCGTTTCTCGGTAACTTCTTTTTGGTTTACCTGCGCAGCCATTTGGTTTGAATTTCCTTCCATTTCCTAACCGGTTTTCCCTTTTTCCGCTCCGTCGCTATCCAGCGTTGCTTACTGCTAATTTTTTGCACGCCTTCGCCTGTAAATAAGCCACGTTGCAAATGGCACGCCCCAAAAGCAAATACCAACACTCAAGAAACACACACACACCCACACACACACACAGCCACACACACACACACAGGCACACACACGCATGCAATTCCACAATAGCCGCCATAATTCAACATAAAATAAAGCAGATACCTGGCCAAAGAAGCTGCCAGTGCAGCAGTGCTTAGCAAATGTCTTCCAAGTTGGCCAGCACCCCGACTCGAGAGTTTGGCCAAGTGCTGTGCGGAGTAGTTTCGAATTGGTTAAGACCCAAATATTATTAGATTACCTTTTACCGTTTCAATATCTAATGGCAAGTAAGGAATCTTATTTAAAATTCAAGCGCTTATTAATTGAAAAGACTAAATCACTTTAGAAGCGACTAAGTTATGCATTTCGAAGAAGAAAACTTCTCTAAGGCAAATAAATCAGATTTCATTCAGTAAGTTTTTCAATAATATGTCAAAGTATTTTATACAAATTGGATGGCTATATATATAAATCTGTGCATTTTATTGCTATAAGAAATCGATTAACATTGAGAAAATAAAGTTATTTTGTACACTCCAAATTTGAAGTCTCTAGTTCTTCTAGTCTATAGTTATAATAAACAGACAGATGGACAGGTTGACGAACATGACCCGATCGACATGACTTTTAATGCCGATCAAGAATCTATAGCAGTTATATAGAGTTTGTTATCTGTTACATATTTTTGCACAAAACCATTTTATCCTCTTTGACAATTTTTTAACAGGCTTCGGACATAAAATAATATCTTAAAAATTTACTTTCTAAGTTGCAAAATCATAAATGTAGCATTTATATCAAAACTAAAGAACTTAAGTGATTATTATCTAATGTTTTTTATTACCTGTTTCGAACTTTACTTATATAGTCTTTTATCTCTCTATTAATTTTATTATATTTTGGTTTCTTATAATCTCCTTAACTATGGTGCTTATGGGACTTTGCTGGGTACTACATTTTTACAAGTGAAATGTCGTAGGAAATTTAATGCTCAGCGACATGATTTTGACAAAAAAGACAATTAACGTAAATCTGCAACTGATTCACAGGCGTCTCATTGGAACGCCAAAAAACTACGAAACACAAGCAATTGTATAAAAAAAAAAAATAAAATAAAATAAAAAATAGAAAGAAGGCCGAAACTTTTCTTATTTCGCATGAAAAATGCAAAACTTTTTTAATATGCAGAAAGTTAAATTTCATTTAAATCAAGATTGCTGTGGATGCTGCTTCTGTTGTTGCTGCTTCTGTTGTTGCTGCTGCTGTTGTGGCAGTTGGTGATGTTGCTGCGGGCCTTTCGCCTCCTTGCTTGGCGTCATGCCGTGTCTTTAACTCTTTTTAAATATGTGTATGCCACAATCGGAGTTCTCAGTTGGAATTGAAGCGCAATACCAGCATCCAATAATTATAATAATTAAATAGAAATAGTGCAGAAAATACAAAATATTTCGGCAATTTGCATTTGTTGTTTGTTGTTTGTGCAACCAAGCAAATGACTGCGAAAGCCAGGTGGGCGTGGTCAGAAGGGGTCGTCGGATGGCTGTTTATGCTTTGGTTGTGCAATCGTGCGCATGCCGCTTATTGTTGACAATGCAATAACAGCAACAACAACTGCAACAACAACTGCAACAACAACAACAAACGTGCGGCTGCTGCAACTGAAAGTTGTGTGTGTTCGCTGGGAATGCTTTAATTAAATTTTCCTGTAATGAAATTCTTGAAATCAATAACGCTCCAAATTCGAACAACTTTTTAACACAGAAAATATTTATAAAACACATCAATTGAATTACTTGAAAATTAATTGCATATTAAGCATATCAAGCAAATATTTAAAAAATTAATATATTTGAGAGTTGTATTTTTGATATATGTGTATATATAAATATTCCCTTACTGAAATTAATCAAATAAAAAATTCAGTTTAAATGGAAGATTAATTTCTGAGCACTTCATATATATATAAAATATTCAAATTTTATTTATTTATTTATTTTATTGATTATATGATGAAGAGTTTTCTTGTCTTTTTTATGGAATTTATTCTGGCAAGGTGCAAATTTCATTTTGGACTATTTTTCTCTGAGCTTTTCGTGGTGAAATCGATGCTGAGTTTAAGCACATTGTGTATTTTTTTTCAAAAAAGTTTGTATTGTGTTTTATTTGTCTATCGAAATTTATACATTGCTGGCTTATAACTACGTCAAGCCATGTATTTCTCCTTGGATTGCATTTCTTGGCGAAATCAAGGAGAAATTGATTGGAAATGTGCTGAGCCCAAGCGATGCGCGGCTTTTAATGGCATGCAACTATGTAGTAAATATGGTCTGCATGTATAAGCACAGACAGAGGGCATAGATCGGGTTTAAGGGAGAGACAGAGAGAATGAGAGAGAGAGAGAGAGAGAGAGAACGAGATAGATATTAAGTGCATGTATGCAACCACTCTACTCCCAAAACTGTGTCTCCTTCCATTTGCCACTGCTCGCCAGCTCCCATCTCCCCTCTTCCCAACTCTTTGGTAGTCTGTTTGGTAGTTCGTTGCAAGTCCATGAAATTCAGTGATTGCAACTGGTTGCAATACAAATACAAACATACCGCTTCCACTCATTGGACAATAATTGCCGCACAGCATTATGCACTATAGTTTGGTTGAAACCCTGTTACTCCAATCCAGTGGCTAGCAAAAGGGTTAACGTCGATATTTTCAATTAATTAAAATACCACCTTGAAAATGTGTCTGTTTTATTGGTTCATTAATAACCTAAATTCGAATGTATTAAGACATTTAAATTTACATAAGCTGGCAACTAGAGTATACAGACAAATATCTTAGAAAATTACATTAACAATATCGGTCTAATATTTAAACATAAATTTAATCCGAAAAGGTGGCAAGCACTCATTTAATTAATTAAAAGCTATTTAAAAATAAAATATTGTATATAGAGGATATGTGTAAATACAAAAATATTATTAATTATTAGGTGTACTTTTGTTGGGATACATAACTCCTAAAAGTAAAGTTCTTGATTTTCTAAACAACATAGCAACAACAAAATATCTTTTAAGCTTTAAGCCAGGTTAATCTAATTGCCGCTGGGGCTGCCAACTCGCTGTAAACTGCGCTTCCGAGTCGGATTCGATTGAAACATCAAAGTGCGCTGCCCACTTGAGTCAGGTGCAAAAGCAATTACGCGCAGCGACCTGTAATTAAAATCGATTTCCATCAAGTTTTAATGTCAGTGAAAGCGTAACACACACAAACACACACACACACACACACACACTCTTATATACAGGCACACACACTCTTCGAGTCTGCGAAATGAGGGACAACAATCAGTTTCTGTTCGGCGCTGCTGTTTTGTGGCAGCTTTGATTAGAAATTTGGCACGCTGCCTCAGCCTTTTGACCGGTTGCCCGTTTTAACACTCTCACCTGTCGTAAATTGATCTCGTTTTACCTGCAGCTACTACTCAACTGTCATTCCTTCCCATACATGGATGTTGCCATTAATCAGCGTCCGCAATTTTGGGTACTCCAAACACTTACTGAGTTTGTAGCACCGATTATTTCTGCCGCACTCCGACAAACACACACACGGATGGTGTGTTAATGGGGCGAGCGGAATTCTGGATTTGTAGCGGCTTGGGACCCTACTAGTGGTAGCTCGTGCCGGGAGATGGGAGGGGGTTGTTGCTAACATCCTGAAATTCCTGGAGTCATAATTTTAATGATTTATTTGGAGTGCAACTCAGAAGCCAGCAATTGAAACTTCAATAATATCCACAAACAAATGTGGAGCACATCATATGAATTCGAAAAAAAATGTTACGCGAGAAGCCCGGCAGCTTCGTTGGTGTCGGGGTGCACGATGGTATTTGCCCCGTTATAGCGCTCTCTACCCACCCATCCAATTGGACTTCCTGTGCTGCATGTTTGGATGGAAAGTCCCCAAAAGAAAATTTTGTTGTTCGATTTAAATTACATTTTTCTGGCCAGTAGGAATTACAAATCAATTTACGTCTTCGGTTTAGTAAAGTTAATAGATTTATTCATTTTTTATTAAATTTCATTAAAAAAAAATGTTTAATAATATAAAAAAACTAATCGTAATTTTTTAATAATATTTGACATTAAGATTCATACAATTTTCGGCTTATGTAAATTATACAATGGAATAGTGGTTCAATTTTTTTTGCTTAAAAATGTTGTTTCTTTTACTAACTAAGCGAAGGGTTATTAACTAGATTTATTTGTATCACATACATTTTCTTGTATGAGCTAAATTACAAAATTATTTTTCATAGCATACTTTTTCTTGTATGAGATGAATTAACAAAATTGGGCAAAAATTATAGCAAGTAAATAATGAATCGCGTGTCAACTTAACATATGCCATTGTAACTTTCAAGTGTCGAGTGTGGGTTGCAATATTTGTAACTATTAAATTCATTTATTTTCGATTTCATTATTAATCTATTTAATTTATTTGTTCCCGTTTGTTCTCTATCTTTTACGTTAATATGTAATTAATTTTTTTTTCTTTATATCAATATACATATGTCGATATATGTAAACATGCAGGATTTATTTTTTTATTATTTTTTTTCTTTCACTACATAGGTAGGGTGGAAATTGTCGATAGTTAAAAAAACAATTTGCCACAGGGACGGTTGGTGAAAACTGATCAGCACCCTTTGCTTTTATTAAATCTTGTCCATGTCACATATTTATAAAACCAAAGTCTGCGACAATGCAGCCAAAGTATGCTACATTTCTTTGGGGTTCTTTTTTTTGAGTTTATTTTTATTCTATTCTTTGTTTTTGGTCACCACGCAATTCACTCAACCATGCAGGAACACTTTACATTTTGGTTTAGGAATTTAATTAATAAGATTGCACCTTCACACATATTCGCATATATAAAAAAAAAACACTGTAAGTTAGGAATATGGGAAAGCAAAATTTTAGAACAGAAATAAAAAAAAATAATAAATCATACATTTAGGCACTTATTTTATTGAATGTTATTGCCTTTTAATTATTGGCATTAATACCAATTAAATTCGATTTTAAACTTTTTGTTAAATACATCACACTTGGCACTTGGTTGTTAACATCGACTTAACATTGTATAAAAAAAAAACAGAATAAAATGGCATATCTTAAACTTTTAAATGGGGTTAAATTTGATCATCACTTAAACTAGGGTTATGTTTCCGGCACTTCACATCACTTGTTGTTGTTGGGGGGGATGCTGGTGCTCCAGAGGGCGAGGCGAGGTTCCTCCTGTTGCTTAGGGCAGCTTGGTGTGCGACGACCAGAGATTTCGGGGGTGCTCCCACGGCGTTTGTTGTTGTTGAATTTTATTTTTTTTATGAAATGTGTTTAGTGCGTGTGTAGTTTTTTTCTAATATTGTTTTTTCCACAAATTTTATTTGTCGTAATTGTTTTTTTTTGTTTTATTAATTCTTTTCTTGTGATTTTAATGCAGCAGCAGCGTCTACATTTTCTAAGTCTTTTCTTTTCAACAACAAAATATTGGCACCGTCTAAATTCAATTTCGGCCGAATTTTACTGAGACGAGGAAGAAGAGAGCGTTGGCAGAGCGCATCCGAGGTTAAATACCTCTCCTGAGCAAAGATTTTCCATTCAGCAACTATCCAGCAATTATCCAACAAATATCCAACAATTATCCGACAACATTTCGATCTTTTAGTAAGCTAGGCTTGCTTTCCACTGCGCTTTTCAAAGCTGTGTCCCGAAAGTATGCTAGGGTATTTTTAGTCGCGCCCGGCAAACTTAATGCGAACCAAATCATTGCCGACTTTTAAATGCACTATTTTTTCTTTTACATCGCACGAAAAGTCTGCAGTGTAAACAAAACAATTATGCCAAAACTTGTGAGCACCGACCATTACAAGTTTATTGTGCTCAAAAGAAGAATGATGATAACTGACTGACTAACTAAATGACTGACTGAGTGACTGACTGATTGTCTGAAATTACTAAATGACTGACGAACTGAAGAAGATTAACTGAAATGTGACATCTCTTCCAACAACAAATGGTTCTTATCGCTTCCCGCCAGAACATTCCAGGCTTTACTATATACTGATGACCTATATACTGACGACCTATATACTGATGATCTATATGATGATGTTCTTTAAACAAATACCTGATAAGAAACGTAATAATTATATGTAAGAGTGCTCGACTAGCAGTTACCCTCTAGCAAAGATTGTTATAAATAAATAAATCATCTACGTCACAGATGTCCCAACTCGCAAATTGAATAAGTGAATGCAAATGGAGAATAAATATACTCTCTGGGGTTATTCTTCTTCTTAGACATATCGATCAAACTCTGCCTAGGAGACTGTGTAGCTGTGTAGCCAAGCGACCAGTCGAAACTGATAATACAAGTAAATTTGACACTGGTAGAATGACGATGTTGATGCTCAGTGCTGGACAAATATTATACGTGGTGCCACTTGGGAAGTGACATTGACCGGATTCTTTAGAACCGGACGTGATAAGAGACACGCGTTGAGTTGACAAGAAAGCGTGCGAGTCATTATCATTAAAAAAATATATATATAAATGTTTTTAAGACAGATTGTAGATTAAACATAAATAGAAATCGTCGCTACTTTGTTGTTTCCAAGAAATTGTGTTTCTAGGCAAACTATTAAAATATTATATTTTATATAGTATTTATATATGTACTATAACTAGAAGCAAGCTGAAAGCTGCCTATAAATTCAACTGCTAGCAACTCAGTTTCTTCAGTATTATTTGGTCTGAGCTGAATGAATATTCAGAACAAAATGTGATTTTAATTTATTTGAGCAGTGTTTTTATTATTAATTTCTGTACAATAAAGTGGAGGCGCATGTGTTTGACAAGATGAGAAACTTTCGTATTTAATTCTTAAATCTGCAAATAAAACAGAAATACGTCTTAATATCACGGACATCTGCAGCAAAGTAGAGCAACTACAGCTCGATGAGATTAGGTTTGTATTGTAAATTTTGATTGTATTACGAAAACATTAAAAAGATTTATTCACAGATCTGAACTCAGATAGTGAGCTGATGGGTGCACTAAAAGATACGACAACAGAATTAAATGATGTGATGGGAATGAGAAATTCAATAAAGTCGGTTTGGACAGCAAACCCGAACAGAGAAGGCAGAGCGAATTGCTGAATGAGACGATGGGTAACCGAGCAGAATCGTCAGAGCGAATTGCAGAAAGATGTGATAAGTAAACTTGATCAGTTGAATGAGAAATTCAATAAAGAAACAAGTTTGGAGAGTAAAATCATATCAGGGAAGGCAGAGCAACTTTCTGTGGGTAAACTCAACGAGCCAATTAAGTTTCCCAGCTGCTGTGAGGATGTGCCGGCTGTGTATCGTCGTGGTGGTAGTCATCAGATCGTCTTGTCCGGTTTCAGTCTGCAACCGATTTACGATGAGGAGACACAGGACGGAGGTTGGACAACTGTGCTGAGGCGTCAGGATGGAAGAGTGGATTTCTTTGTGTTATGCGATGATTACACAAATAGTTTTGGCAATTTATCTGGCGGGTTCTTCATTCGACACAACTTTGCTGCAGATATCCTCTCTGACTAGACAGGGCGGATCTGTGAATAAGTCCTTTAAATGTTTTCGTAATGCAATCAAAATTTACAATACAAACCTAATCTCATCGAGCTGCAGTTGCTCTACTTTGCTGCAGATATCCGTGATCTTAAGACGTATTTCTGTTTTATTTGCAGATTTAAGAATTAAGTACGAAAGTTTCCCATCTTGTCGGACACATTCGCCTCCACTTTATTGTACAGCAATTAATAATAAAAACACTGTTCAAATAAATTAAAATCACATTTTGTTCTGAATATGCATTCAGCTCAGACCAAACAATACTGAAGAAACTGAGTTGCAAGCTGTTGAATTTATAGGCAGCTCTACATATATAAATACTAGATAATATTTTGATATTTTTTCTAGAAACACAACTTGTTGGAAACCACAAAGCGGCGACGATTTGTATTTTTGTTTAATCTACAATCTGTCTTAAAAACATTTATATATATGTATACATTTTTTAATGATAATGACTTGCACGCTTTTTTGTCAACTCAGCGCGTGTCTCTTATCACGTCCGCGCTCATGATCAAGCTAAAGTCCGGTTCTAAAGAATTCGGTCAATGTCATCTCCAAGTGGCACCACGTATATTATGTGTCCAGCTCTGAGCATCGGTTGGCTACACAGTCTCCTAGGCAGAGTTTGATCGATATGTCTAACAAGAAGAATAACCCCAGAGAGTATATTTATTCCTGATTAGCATTCACTTGTTCAATTTGCGAGTTGGTTCATCTGTGACATAGATGATTAATTTATTTATAACAATCTTTGCTAGAGGCTAACTGCTAGTCGAGCACTCTTACATATAATTATTACGTTTCTTATCAGGTATTTGTTTAAATAACCTAGTGCAACACGGTCATCAGTATATAGTAAAGCCTGGACTTGTTCTGGCGAGAAGCGATAAGAACCATTTGTTGTTGGAAGAGATGTCATATTTCATTTAATCTTCTTCAGCTCGTCAGTCATTTAGTAATTTCAGAGAATCAGTCAGTTAGTCAGTCAGTTATCAGCATTCTCTTGGGGATCACTTGGGCAACTCATGCCTCACAAACGTTTCGCATTATGTTTTGAGCATAATCAATTAGCTAACAACCAATAATTGTCGCTTCAACTAAATAATCATAAATAGTAAAAAAAATTTCTGTCGACAACAAACGAAAAGAGTGGAAAACCAGACTGGAACAGCAAATAGGAAAACAATAACGACATTTTTATACCCTTAACCCATTAAAAATGGGTAAAAAGAGTATAATGGTAATGTAACAGGCAGAAGAAAGCATGTCAGACCCAGAATATATATTCTTGATCGGGATCAACAGCCGAGTCCATATAGCCATGTCCGCATGTTCGAAATTTGTCAACATTATTAGAATATATTTAACAGCTGGGTTAAGGGTATATCGAAGTCGGGTTCACTCGACTTCTAATTCTGACTTGTTCGAATTAAAGTTAATTAAATGTTTTTTAATACATTTCAGCTCGCTTCTATTTTATTATATAAGCAGCTTTTAATAAATATTATAGACTTACTACTGAGCTACTAAGACCATCAGCACGGATCGGTTACAATAATTTAAATATGCTCTCTACTTAATTATATTATCATTAATAGGTAAATATCAGCCAAAGCTAGATTATTTATATACTCTATATAACAGAATAGACTTACTTATTTTCATAATATAGAAGATTTATGTTTAAAAGTATTCTAATTGTTCTGTAGATTTTTAATTGGCATTACAAACTTATTAGCCTAAAATACTTGCTCTGAATCTTTACAGAAAAACATTTGCCTTTTAATTAAGTGTATTTATTTCTACGCTCAGAGGAAAATTCGCTCTGAAAACTAGAAACAATTGGAGATTTTAGAAAAATGTACATTGGATTAAAAAAAAAAGAAAAAACTCAAAATGCAGCCTTTACCTTTACTTGTTGTGTGGTTTTTCTAAAATTCTGGTCCCTTTTCCACCGAGACCAGCAATCTGCCTGCACTTAAGATACAAAATATGTTTACAATATTCCGCTTGATTTCAATTTCGCAAATGAACCTCAACTCTGGGTACATTAGGGACACTGCAGTCAACAGACATCGTCCTGTGTTTAATTATTGCCATTCTGTGACTGCGACTGTAGATGAAAAAGGATGTGTGTGCATATGCAATTGTATTTTATTCGTTGATTTCTTTTATTTGATTATTTTTAATAGAGGCAGAATAAATAAAAATAAGAAATATTAAATGCTACAGTGTCTGCTGACGGCTGACGGACGCATGTCTTATCGTTCTGCTTGCTCCCGATGCATTGTGCCAACAACAATTCAATTCAATTGAATTAAATTTAACGCCATTACTCGAATGCTTGTCCTCTGGTTGTCGTCCTGGTTGGTCCTCCACTTGGTCCTTGCACACACAAATGTTTGTGTATGTAGTACCACAAGTCATGGCTGCTCTGCGTACTGCCATTGCCCATATGTGTAATCTGTTTGCCAATATTAAAATATTCATTCACCTTAATTGTCAACGGCCGGGCCCAAACCAGAGTCTGAGTCATAGCCAAACCAGCATACAGATCGCCACAAATGCGGCAAAAGCTCTACAAATACAAACACCAACACACACATACACACATACACCCATACCCATATAGAAACTCAGTGTTCTCTGCCAACCTCCACACACATACACACACAAACATAATAACTTGATCTCTGTTGAGTTGTCAGCAGAACATCACGAAAATTGTAACGAGCTACATAAAAAATTGTCATCTTTTTGTGCTGAAAACAAAGAGTTGCTTGAATTTTCAGCTGAACATAAATTTAAATTTTTTGAACATTTTTTCAGTAACACACAAAATATTTAATAAAATATTACAATTATTATTCACATTTTTAGGAGATTCATATTGATTGTGTAAATTAAAGTATTAAATATATAAGATTTTTAATTTTATTATAATAAAACCGTTATGTTAACATTTCATATCCATTGTGATACCTGCTAGGTATGTTTAGGATTAACATTTGAAAATTCAAGAAAAGTTAATCCAGTTTAAGGATAACGAGTCTTCTTCGATTTGAAACAAGTAAATAAAGCAAAATTTATTATCAAATAGTTTCACAGATGACTTAATTTATTTATTTAATGTGAAATTGAGAAAATATAAATTTTGCTTATAATATATTCTGTCATTTTTTTTTTATAGAGTATTTTGAAGGTGTTTATTCCGTTACTTTCGTTTTATGCAATTTTTGTTTGCCTCTTTTCACATTTCGTTTTTGTGTGCGAATTTTCTGCGACGGCTGCCTGTTGTTGTTGTCGTTGTTTTTATTGTTGTTGTTCTTTTTATTTATCTGCTTTCGTTGTGCTTTTTACGGCATCGGGGCAAGTGGTGGGTGGGGGCTGGGGGCTGAGGTGGGTGTTGTCCTCGTTCTGAAGCTGGTCCTGGCTGCCCACAGCGGCAGCAGCAGAACAATTGTAATCACTGGGAATCAGCATGTTTCACATACCAACACGAAAATCTGTCGAACATAAAAGGCAAAAATGTTGCCACCCTCATAAAATGTAACTGTGTAGGTGCACTTCACGTGTGTACGGGTGTGTGTGTGTGTGCTGGTGTGTGTGTGTGTGTGCTGGTGTGTGTGCGTATGTGGGTGTTTATGCCCAGCCCATGCTGACACAAAGTGCTGTGCTTGCTGTTAAAAAAGCGAACGTTCCCCGGTCCTCCGTCCCACAGTGTCCTTTTGATTCCTTTACGGCCGTTTTTTTTTTTTTTCGCTAAATGTACAAAGTTGCGTCGTGCCACAATGCGAGGCAACACCGCCCAACGCACACCACACAAACGTACCATCAAACTTCGCAATTCACCTTTGCGTCGCATATGAAAATTCAATTTGCTTTTCAATATTTGTCTCACTTATTTTGTATTTTGTTGTGGGTCGGGGGGGCGGTGGCGATCGTCATTTAAATTTCATGACGAGTTGTTGTAATTAATGATTTTTATGCCCATGTAATAAAAGCGCCAAATTCCAACAGTGCTGACATTAAACGATGCATATGACAAAAGACAATCTCCTGAGCAGTTGTAAAAACTCAGTTATTTGCAATTTTTAATTAGCACAGCGTCAGCAGTGTCAACCCGGTACAAGAAAAGTCAATTACTGTCTGAACTGATGAATTAACCAGACATCGACCGGGAATTGTTAACAAATAAAGAACTGAAGCAAAAAAATTAAATAAAAAGTGCTAAACTGGAGAACATATATTTAAGTAATTAATTTAACAATGAAATGAATGTAGTTGGGAGAAATTATATGTTCATCTCGACTAGGAATTGTTGGAGAACATAATAGTAGGATACATATCTAAAACTATTAAAAAAAAAAATGCCTTTTACTATTTTTAAAAAATAAATTCAACAAGTAAGAACGCTGTAGTCGAGTGAGCTCGACTACCATATACCCTGAACCAAGTTTTAAATGCATTATAGGTTTATCGTTTTTGGGGGCTGGAGTGGGCGTGGCACGATCTTAATAATATACCTTCTAAGTTTGGTAACTGTAGCTCTTGAATTGCGGGAGATACAGGCATTTATCGTTTTTTGTGGGCGGGAGTGGGCGTGGCCCAAAATATTTTGGAGTTCGATCTTAGTAATATACCTTCTAAGTTTGGTAACTGTAGCTCTTAAATTGCGGGAGATACAGGCATTTTTCGTTTTTTGTGGGCGGGAGTGGGCGTGGTCCAAAATTTTTTTTCCACATTTATGAAGGGTGTTACTAGCAATATACCTTTAAAATTTGGTGACTTAAGTTTTCAAATTGCGTGAGATATATGGGTTTATCGATTTACACCAACAGGTGTATCGGTTTAGGTAGGTGGAGTGGGCGTGGCCATCCAATTTTTTTATCGGTCTTTGGGGGAGTTACCAGTAACATACCTGCAAAATTTTGCGACTCTAGCTTTCAAATTACGGCAGATATGCGCATTTTAAATTTCTAGGGACGATGTTCCTGGGGGCGGCGGATGTGGGCGTGGTCAAAAAATTGGTATGCCAATCTTCGGAGGAGGTTACCAGCAAATTACCTTCCAAGTTTGGTTACTCTATCTTTAAAGTTTTCGGAGATATACGGAGTTATCGATTTACAATCGGAATTGTCGATTATAGGCGCAGGTGTGGGCGTGGCACCACAAATTTGTTATCGGTTCTTAAAGGCAACTATCAGTAATATAACTACAAAATTTGACGTTCCCTACTCAAAAACTGCGGAAGATATAGCCATTTGAAAATTTTTGGGTCGGGGGTGATGGGGGCGTCGGAAGTGGGCGTGGCACATGCCGATTTTTCAAGGACCTCACCAACAACCTACCAACCAAAATTGGTGACTGTATCCATTAAATTGTGAGAGATATCTGCAATTTACTGCTATCAGAAATCTAAATGTATCGATAATTCAGAAACTGAGGCAGTTATCGAAAAAATAACGCGAACTTGATCTGCGCCTGGTATACGAGATCTTATATTCCAAATTTGAAGTCTCTAGCTCTTATAGTCTCTGAGATCCGCGTGTTCATACAGACGGACAGACGGACAGACGGACAGACAGACGGACAGGGCTAGATCGACTCGGCTATTGATCCTGATCAAGAATATATATACTTTATGGGGTCGGAGATGCTTCCTTCTGCCTGTTACATACATTTGCACAAAACCATTATACCCTTTT
The DNA here is from genome assembly GCA_035042185.1 of Drosophila kambysellisi. NCBI lineage: Eukaryota > Metazoa > Arthropoda > Insecta > Diptera > Drosophilidae > Drosophila > Drosophila kambysellisi. The sequence continues at coordinate 38,188 of JAWNLS010000578.1, read as the reverse complement.
TTCCCATTTTTAATGGGTTCAGGGTATAATAAGTATAGAAAATAATTCCAGAAAGAAGAAATGCAACACTTTGCTATTAGCACAGATTGTTTCTGAAGTTCAGAAAATTTTAGTGAAATTTGCTATCTTCACCGATATATTCGAGTTTAGGTGCTTTCCGTATATCAATATTGATTGTATATTCAAATTCTAATTGTTAATAAGCCAGTTTTTGATTTCTGTGTACACATATAAAAACATTCTGGAAATTAAACAGTTTTTTTTTAATTTCAGAAAAATGTATCTGGTATTAAGAAAAGATGAATTCTGGTTTTAGGAAGATACAGTCCATGGCTGGGGATATACATATATTTTTTGCCATTTAACTATGAAGTAATCGAATAACTGCACAGTGCACATATGTTGAAACTAGAACAATTCTAAAAAATAAAGTAAAATATTTAAAAGTTAGATATGAGAAAGCTTTGCAAATGAATTTCATTACTTTAGTTCTTAATTACAATGATTATAATTATGTTATTAATTTTGCGAACAAAAGATAAATGAATAACTCATTAAACTAACGACTTTATCTGTTGCAACATTTTGTCCGGTGATTTATCCGCTTCGCAAAGTCTTAATTGCCAATTCGAAGATGTACTCGATGAGCTTAATTTCCGATAAAGATTATTTAGTTACACACCCAGCGCTAATTTTCTATGTCCATCTATTTCTGGTACGAGATTTATGTCCGATTCCACGGGACTTGGCCACTGTTAGTAAACTCTTCCCACACACACACACACGCACACACACACACACACACCCTGGTGGCATGTCAATAAGCCATTTCGTGGCATTCTCGCTTAGTTTCGGAAATATCGCCTGAATGATTTTCGTGTTAAATTAATTAAATTCAATGCGTGCTCGGCAAACATTTGACCATAGCCAATAGAGCCAAATGAAGCAGCTGCTGACCACTTGCCAAATCAAATCGTGCCATAAACTCCATGTCCCAGTAATTGACTATATATGTATATACAAGGCTGTGGAAGTTTGGTTTTAGTTAAGGTTCCCAATTGCCACTAAAAAGGAAAAAAGCAACAATGTTGCAAATGTTACACGAAAGAACTGTTTGATTTTCATAGTTTTTATAGTCCCGAATTAAAATTAAATAAATTGGTTGACCGTTGAATATTTTAAAGGATTTAAAAGGGAAAAAGTTATTTAAATTTATATTTTTTTATCTACTAAAATTTTTAAAACAATTTTTATTAAAGGTTGAGATTATTAAAGTTGTCTAGTTGCATTGGCTTTATGACGGAAGGGAAAGCTATAATATGACAAATTATTTAAATTAATATATTGAATCTACTAAGTTTATCTTGGCCCGAGATAATTCTTTTTAAATATATATTCCTTCGAAATTCTGCACAGATTATAAAAAAGCGAAAGTTCCATACAAATTATATGGATCTACTTCAAAACAAAAAAAAAAAAACAAATTTAAATTTAAATTTTTATAAATGTAATTTTTATAATATTTCTTATTATTTTATATATATATATATATATTATTAATTTATAAGAGCTTAAATATATATACTTTTTATTGTTTTTACAAATAAAAATGTCTAATAGAAATGAGGTGAGAGAGGTGAAAAAATAAGTTTTATATTTAAATCAAATTTGTTAAGGGCAAGGTGTCAAACCGAAACGTAATTTGCTTTATATTCTGACTTTGTTACGTAAAGTACACTAATTCCGATTGAGGTATTTTTCCAAATTTATTTTACGCAATTCGATTTCGGATTGGTATCTTAATTTTTTTGGGATACGTTACCATTGCAAGTAAAATATAAAAATTGGGAGAAATGTGGGCTGACTGTGGCATCCTCTGATATCAGTGAATCAATATAAGCTAATTACCGGGTGCAAGTAACTTTCTTGGATTTGACTTTTTTATACGATGAACCCATTCAAAATAGGTAAAAAGATACAATAGTTTTATGCAAATTTATGTAACATGCAAACTGAAGCATCTCCGATCAAAAGCCGAGTCAATATAGCCTTGTCTTTCTTTATTAAATTTTTGGAATATTTGGAATATGAGCTTTCATGTACCCGTCACAGATCATGTTTGCTTTATTTTACAGTTAACCGTCTCTGATTCTCGAATATCGATACATATCGATTTACGATAGCAATATCCTGTTTGGATTAGTTCGGGCTTGTGGATAAAAATATGCACTGCCTTAGTTTTTATACCCTGAACCCATTATTTAACTTGCAGCTGGGTTCAGGGTACAGCATTCGAAGTTATTTTTTTTTAATTTATTATGAAACCGGGGAGTAAGCAGATAGACTTATGACTGCAAGGTCTGTCCGCCTTATCAATGTTATATTTGGCATGCCATGGTAAACCCGAAACCCATTAAAAATGTGTAAATAAAAATATCCATAACTTAATTATACCCTTGATGGGAATCAACAGCCGTGTTGATTTAGACATGTTCATTTGTATGAACTTTCAAATAAAAATGAAAGCTAATCATTTAAACGTGCCATCTGATTATATCGGGTCTACAAGGGTATGTAATCCTCGGTGTGGCTTAGTCAACCAATCTTACTTTTTATTTATTTAAGAATATTCATTTAGACCTTAATTCGAACAATGAACAATAATATTTTTTAGTATATTTGTTTGTTGATTTTTCATAAATTAAAGCACGTTCGCAGGCCATTCTCGTGTGGTCAGCACTCCTTTGACGCTGTTTTGTATGCAGCAGCTGTGCAAATATCTCTTATGAGCCTCCATCTAACTCCTCCCATTGTGAACAATATATTTTTATATCGGTTGCCACCCATTGCTGAGTAATTAAATTTAACGCTTAAAACAACAAGAGGGCAAAACAAAAAAAAAATGAAATTGACCACGCAAACAGAACAGAACAGAAACTGAACTGAACTGGACTGAAATGCAATTGTTAACGGGCTGCAGTTGGTTTTGCAAATCGTTTGACAGTATTTAAAAAAAAAAAAGTGAATTAAAAAATAGAATAAATATTTCTGTGGTCCTGCGAGGCTAATGGAACCGCGAGAAATGGGAGATGATGGCCATGTTGATGTTTTGGTGGCTGAATTTAAATTGGCTGTAAATTATGTGCAAAAAGCATCGATTTTGATCCATTTAAAAATTAAACTTCGTGCGATATTTTTTTATAATTGTATTTGTTGCCAATTCGCATTTACATAGCTTTTTTTTAAACTAAATTGAATTATATTTGCATTTATATATATATTTAGTCAAATTTGACACAGCTGCTGTCTTTGGATTATATGGATTTAAATTTGGCATTAATGAAGCGCGATTTGTATAATTGGAATTTGTGGCATTAGCGGCGACATTTTAATTGCACTTAAATGAATTTTAATTTAGTTAGATAAATATTATTTTAGGCAAAATGTCTTATATATAAATATTGTGTATATTTTTTTAGAAACTTGAACTACACTGATTCAAATTCGACGCACTTTTATGATTGAAAAGTATGGAAATGCAAGTCAATAAAATAAATGTAACTAGACCGGAAAATCAACCTGTCAAATAGAGGAAAAATAAATATAACTCAAATTATAAATGGAAAATGTTTTGTTTACAAAACTTATTGTTTTCGTTGTGGTGGTTCGTTGACCTGAGGTGGCTAAAATGACTTGGCAAAGACTTCATTTGTTTTAATCAAACAGTGGAACTACATTTTTCACAGACCACTCATTATGAGTCGACTTCGATCGACACCCAATAAAGTGATATAAACTGGTGGCTAAATATATATAAATTGCGGGGCATTAACCAAGTAGATTGTGGGCGGAGGAAAGAACAACACACAATGGAAGTTGCCACAAAATAAACAACGACGAGTTGACTAATTATGTGGCATTTGTCAAAGGGGCCTTCGGCTGCAAATTGAATGCTAACCGAATAGATAAATGCAGCAAGTGTAATCAATTCGAGTCTCTTCCCCTTCCCCTTCCCCTTCTTCTTCTTCTTCTTCTCTTCTGTGAGTGTGGTTATGAATGGTGAGCAAACATTCACAATTGCTTTGTAATTTTAGGGCTTTATGATTGCGCAGGGAGGAGGACATATTCAATTATAGCCAAATACGTGGCGAGGCAGGTTTATCAACGTGCCCCGTTATTTGTGGCAAACGCAGCGAAGCGTCGCTAATCCGAATGAAGATGGCACTGAAACTGGTTTTAACCAGAGCAGCCGTTGGCCTGTTGGCCTGGTCAAGAAATGGAAGAGTGAGAGCGGGGCAAGGGAAGGAGTTGTGGCGACGCCACCGCGTTGCATGTAATCAAACAGTTTGCTTAGCAATTTTCGATTATCGTTTGACTGATTTCGTGTTAAATCAATTAAGACATTGCCCAAGTTGGCAGCCAACGCAATGGGACGTGCGGTCGGCCTGGCGCCTATTTATCTACAATCCCTGGCCGACACACACACACACAGCTTGAGTTAGTTAGTGAGAGAGAGAGATAGAGAGAGTAAGCCCAGACAATAAGACAAATCTTGTCTATTGATTGAGACCGCGTTCTTGAATCCGCCCCAATGTTTTGCTTTGTGCCTCGTCTTGATTAAAGCCGTGTTAAATTGCGTTTCATATTGGTGCAGTTGACAATTTATGTGGAGTATGTCCCTCCCCTTCGACCTTCGACTACTTCGGTCTACCTTTGCCGGCCAACTTGCCAGCTGACAAGTGCAGAAGCTGCTGCCGCTCTGGCCAAAAGTTTGTCAAAAACTTTGCACTTTGCTTTATTTTGTAGCCGCATAAACACTTTGAAATCGACCGATTCAAAGCGTAGACGAGGCGAGTGGAAAACTTTCTCATCCCCACCCCACCCCTTTCTAGGGACCCTGGCCAAGCAGTTCGCATAAGTGTTCGCTAACAGCCCGAAAAGATTGCAACAAAATTCAAATTGAAATTTGCCATTTTCCAAAGAAAATTTGTTCTAAACTTTCACACACTTTTGGAAAAGCGGGGCCAACGGCTAAATTCAGTTCCCTGTCTTTGATATTTAATGAAAGTGGAATCAAAGAAAGTCTTTGCTTTTGGAACAAAATATTTAGGATTTTGAATTAATTAATATTTCTTAATATAATAATTTAATTTATATACGACAGCTTAATTACATAATTATTTGTTAATGCAATTGTATTTATATTAATAATTAATATATAAATTATTAGTACTACCTCCTTCAATACAAATTGGTTAACTAATCATACGATTGGCTGATTAAGTAATTGTGGCTGGCTGTAAACAACAATTATGCATTCATAATCGAAACATGGCACTCGCAATGAGTGTTCAATTCGGCACTTGGCCATTTATGGCCGGGTTGGCTCAGTGTCAGCACCAGTTTGAGATACTGTTCCAAAGAGACCAGGAGAGCCGTCATGAATAGCCAATGAAGCAAAGTGGCGTCATATGAATTAATGAGCAGAGCAAAAGAGAATGCACAACTAGGAGATTCCCTGTAGTGATTCCATCAAAAAAGTTTTTCAAATTACAAATTGCAGAAAAGGATATCAATACAATTTAGATATATAACTCGTAGTTAAAAAAAATACAATTTTAAGCAAAAGAGTGATGAAATACATATCTTGAATATGCCTTTGATATTTAATAAATATAGTCTGCATTGTAAAGTTTTTCTCTTATATCAAATAACCAAAATAATATTGTAAGATTTTAAGATAAAAAAGCTATTTCTAAAGTGAAGTCAAAACTTAAGGCTTAGATAAAAAATAAAATAAATAAAATAATAAAATATAAAAAACAATACTTCAAAAAGTCTTGCTGTAATTTTCTTAACGTTTTTTTTAAACTTTATCATTATGAAAATAAAGAGTAACTTTTTGATTAAAGCAGAGATTTTCTTTCTGAAATTAAGTTTAGCTGCTTCGACTTAAACAAAGCTAATTTCTAAGTGGAGTCTTCTTGTTGTTGCTTGCTGGGTATAACCAGAGCAACAATTACAACAACAACAACAAAAACAACAACCACTGTAACTAGCTCGAAGCAGACTTCTGGCTCATACATAAATACATGTACATATATATATATATCTACATATCGAATGGGACTATCGAGTGTTATAATCCGCAGGCCTTTTGCATCTGGCTTCGCCTTTTGTGCTGCGTGTGAAATATTCATGTGCTGCTTGCGTGCAAGTGTGCTCTGAATGTGTGTGTGCGTGTGTGTGTGTGTGTGTGTCTCTGTGTGTGTGTGTGTGTGTGTTTGCTTAAGTGAGTCTTGCGTGTGTTGTTGCGAATACGTGTGTGTGTGTGTTTAATGGAATATGCAGCCATCTCTCCCAGACGAAATATTCGAGAGCCTTTGCGTATGCAACTGGAGATGAGGAAAATATGTTAAGATGGAAACTAATCAAGGTGAGAGATCAGGAAGAAAATTAATAAAATAAAAATGGAAAGGGGGGAATGGAACGCATACTAATACATGCATACCAAATGATATCACAAGAAAACTAACTTGGCAGCTCACCTGTAGGTTCTGGTAGATTTTGATGAAAGATGCAAAGGCATCTTTATGGGTGAATTTCAGCATTTCGATAATTCCTATATTTATATTATGATTTAAATGTGATGAGATAAGTACTAATTAATAATAAATGCTAAGTACTAATTGCAAAGTCATCATTTTGTAAATAAACAAATGTTATGCAATAATTAGAAGACTTTGCGTATTCTGTTGCAAGATCTGTTGCACGATCTGCCCAACTAGGGTCAAAAGGTTTCCCGAAACGTCGACTTAGACTAATGATGCAACAGATGCATTGTAAGGGAAAATTATAATTTATACAAATTTGGCCTCTAATAATTCGTAGAGAGAGTTTAACGTAATCTATTATTTATGTGTAGCTAAAGACTATCTTTAGAAACTCGTACTTTTGTTTAAAGATAATTTAATGACCTCTATTTTGAGCATAGCCTTCAGACATAAAGTGAAGTTGTCAATAGTAGAAGCAATTTTTGTTTCTGCATTTATTTAATAATTATTATAATAGTTACATTTGAAATTTTTAAAAGGTCTCAAACAAGAGAAAGACAATAAAATAATAACCAAGTTACTGATGTGCTTTAAGCATTGAACTCTTTCAAGTTGGCTTCCTTCACATCCTTTAAGAGCTGTTTCCTATTTTCCGCATTTCAAGTCGATTGAATAACGGTGCGCTTAAAATATGCAATGCATTTCCCGATATGAAATGTCGGTCAGAATGATAGACTGACTGACATGGATTCTGTGGCTTGTGTAGAACTGCAACTTTGGTTGGGTTGGGGGTGTTGGGAGGAGAGGGGGTGTTGATGGGGTAAACAAGCGTTCATTTGGCAATGTCAAAAGGTTGGCCACTGAGCTCATTTTACCTAGAGCTACGCCCACCACTTTGCACAGATTCATGCATAAAATTATAATAAATCATGGCACGCAATAAATATGGCACCCACATCCAGTCAGATACAGTCTGACACTGCCCCCACCCACCCCACGCCCCCTTCTCTGCCCACCCCACCCCTCCACCAAGCAGACAGCATGTGCGTGGGCGTCGATAAGCTGTCCAACCCCAGCCCCGGAAAAGAGAAGCATCTAAACATAATCGAAAACGCGTCCGCATCTTTTGCGCAGCTTTTCTTGTATTTAAATATAAATGAAAATGTTTTGCAGCCTGATTGCGGCATATTTTGACGCAGCCGCTGGGCGCTCAGCTGAGACAGGCAACGGAGTGGGGGAAGGAGGGGAGGCATGCTCATAGGAGGTTTGGGTGACTTGGAGTATATTTCGCAGTTTTGCTTTTCTTTGATAAAATCACGTTCTGGCTTCTGGCCAGAACTCACCAAAAGGCGCTTCAGCTCTTGAGTTTAATGCGCCACAAAGAACGCTGAGCCCTTTTTTGTTGGGTAGCCTCAAGTGCTATTGTTGTTGTTGTTGTTGGTAAGGATTCACTTCCTCATTGACGCAGTTGTGCTGGTTGAGAAGTCACACACAACCACACACACTCATGCGACAACTGCCTGACTCAGTTGGCCATTTTAATGTGTCTTAGCCTTTTTCCGCTTATAGAAATTCAATTTCAATTTCATGCTTGATTGCAGAACTTACCAAGTCGAGCAATGTTTTGAGTCAACGATTCCAAAACTATAATTTTTAATATTTCCATATATTTAATTTCGTTTTTAATTTGATTTTTACTGACTTGAGTTTGGGTATAATTATTATGCGGGTATAATTTTAGTCCCACCCTCCAAGACTAGACAAGTAAGACTGCTGTAGTCGCGTGAGCTCTACTTCGAGTTATCCTTAGTCTGTTAAATATTACATTAAGTTATAATACATGCTATCGAAAATCGATTTATATTTGTATCGAGAAATTGAAATTAATCGAGAACTTACATTCCCTAGCACTCAATATATGCCGATCAAGAATATAAATTCTTAATGGGGTCGGAGATGTTTCCTTCTGTCTGCTTGCTACACACGCTTGCAAAATAGGCTATAAGAAATGATTCTTCAGTTGTACTTAAAAGTGTGTACTTAAAAAAAATTTAAGAAAAAATAAAAAAAAAACATATTTTTGTTTTTTTTTTTTGGAAAATAAATGAAAGTTTATATTCATAATTAATACAATATATTTAATAAGCAAATTCCTTTTTTATTTAAACAAGAATTAACAATTGAATTATTAATATATAAGTGGATTTGTTATTAATTTTCAAAAGAAACCAATTAATTCGCAACTTTCTCAAGAGAACTGTTTTTGTGATGGCAGTTGTCTATCGGAACTATTCTGGCAACCCTCCATAAATTGGCTTATGACACGCACTTGCTACGAGTGCACAATATTCACATTGTATTCATATCTTGTGGAGCCAATCTGCTAAACGCATTCGCAAACAAAATGTCCCTTGTCGTTATTGCGAGTGCGGCGAAGAGTAAAAGTTAAACAGAGTCGTGAATCGTGATTCTTTGTTCGCATAATGAGTCGCAGGGCTGAACAGGCAGCCAGCACCACATGGCAGCATCACAGCACCACCTGGCACCACCTGGCACCACCAACGGCAAATGCAAGTCAAACAAATTTAAGTACTTTCATGCGCCATAAGAGCCACCTGATAGAAATCTTTTATTTGAACAGGTCGCGCAACAAAACCACCCCCAACCACTCCCAACCCCTTGCACCAATCCCCAATTCTCATCCCTGTTGCCACATGGGTTTTTTCCACTCGCTGCATGCAACTGCAGCCGCTGCAGGCGCGCTTTTATCTTAGAGTCTAAATGCATTTTGCATATGGCCTTTTTAAGGGTAGCGCTGCGACTTTCGTATCTGTGAGCTTTGTGCGATTTATGAATTAACTTTTTTGAATGAAGTCAACTTGCAGCACAAAATACACCCATCCAATCTTTACAAATGCTGCCAGACATATGTAAAATGCTGCTCTGCAATTGCACAAAGTGAAACCGCACCAATCCCATGTGCAGCAGTCCCTCAATAAGATTTTGTGAATGACGTACGAATAAAAAAGTTTTAAACAAGTACAAAATCTGACTAACCGAATGAGCTCGACTAGGAGTTACCCTGCACTGAGCTATTAAGACTATAAGGTCGTGCACACCTAAATGTAAGTGGGTGTCGAAGAAGAGAGGAATTATTTATTATTATTATTAGGTTAGGGGTGTGTGCACTGCGACCTGATAGGTCTATTGTGCCCCTTTCTGGGCTTAAAGCTCCTCCATCAACCCAAGCTCTTGCACGAATGTTTGAAATTTTATTGGGTTGAGGGCTACTATGTCATTGCTCATCATGACATGTATCCCTAGGATGTTGCTTCTCTTCCTTGCTAACGCTACACACTATGCTAGGATGTGCATTGAGGATTCCTCCTCGCCTTCACAGAACCTGCAGAGAAGAGAGGAAACAAATTTGGGATAGGAAGTCGGTAGGCATCGATATTATCGGGCAGTTATCTATATAATTTATTCATGTTGATTAGAAATATATCCCGAATGAGGTTTGAGATGCTTCCTTCTGCCTGTTGCATACTTTTGAGCAAAATCATTATACCCTGTTACCAATTTGAAATGGGTGTTAAATACAAAAAGAAAGCGTGGAAATTGTGCAGATTGCTTGGGCACTGATAAATGGTAGCTTTCGTGTCTTTTGCACGATATCTCAACAATTCTGCATTCCCCACTCCTCCCCTCAGACGACTCCAACCCCCTTTCTTTCACTCTCGCTGCATATCATATTAGTTAGGGTTTTGTGCATGATTATTGAAATGACTGAATGACTGACTGGCTGAATGACTGAATGACTGACTGACTGACTGGCTAAAGTGTACTGCATGACTTGACTTGAGTTAAGTTGAGTTGAGTTGAGTTGAGCTGCTTTTGTTTTGACATAATTTCCACTTGACGGCAAAAAGTGTCTGCATTATGAATGGCATCCGACCATATTTGCTGATTGCATATAGATAGAATTTGTCTTATGTCTGTTTACCCACAGATGTTTCGGCTTCAACTGACACTTTGTGTAATGCAGGCGATTGTTTGGTTAAACATTGGTAACGCCATTTTAAGCAGATATCCATTTCATATGAATGGCATTTGCATCAATGCTAAGTCAGAGTTCCAATAAGAAACTAGCTTCTGTTCAAATGCCTTTCATATTCAGCTCAAGGCTATTATTTGAAAATGCATTGCTTTGGAATGACACGAGGGCTAAGCAAATACATATTCAATTGGAAAGAAGAACTTGCCAGATTTTGATGACTTGCTTCTGAAAGTCAGTTAAATTGAAAACAACATAAGTAAGAAATCGCTTGTTAGTTATCTTTAGAAAGCTGAAGAATATAGTAACCTCCACCTCTCATAAGCTAGCCTCCTCTATAAATTTTAAAAGACAATATCTTCCACAGTATATGACTTATATCCAAATTTGATACCCGTATTCAAATAGTATTACTTACTTTTTCGGAGTCGGCTATAACCTTGGTTTCACTACGCCTAGACAGCCAAGAATAGTCTAATTATGAAATATATTACGCAAAAATATAAAAAATGATATTCCAATTTTTTTAATTTCCTTTCGGGTATTTAGAACCTATTTTAAAAATTTGGAAAATGTTTATAGCTTACAGGGTGATTTTCAGTTAATGATTTTTTTCCGAGTGTAGAGATTATTATTGGATATTGTATATCAAGAGTGATATATTTGGAGTGGGCGTCAGTTATTTATATCCGAGCATAGATAGCTAGTCATGCAGGGCACTTAGTTGCCAACTTGAACAGCTGCACTGATAAGAATGTGATGAGATTGCAATTTACTAAAAGTATTTGCGCCACTTGCTAATATTAATTTCTTCAACTTGGCCAAAGTGCAAAAGTCATGCCAGAAAGAACCAAGTTAAGCGAAGAGAGAAAAACAGCTCAAGACTCATAATCATTGTGGCACGGGGCGAGGAAAACTCACGCGAATGTCAAAGTTAATGCGCTTCAATGTCAAATTCAGAAAAACAGAGAAAAGACGAGATAAAACAAACCAAATAAATCTATATGCTTGTGGAAGTGCTTGAATTGGCCAGGCCTAAAGCCAGCAAAGAAACCAAATAAAAAATAAAAGAAATACATATATAAAAAAAACCTTAGACCAGACATTTTATAGCTGTCATTGTCGGGCATTCGATTTGAACTGAGGGTTTGAGGAGTTCGGAGTTCAGGTTCTGGTTAGCAGAGTGAATTGGAAACGGGTGAGGGGGAGGGTGGGGATTTGTCTTTGTGTCTAGCGGTTAAGTGCTTTGACGCCTATGTTGTGCACAATACAAACAAAAGCGTTCTTCTTCTTCCACATTTTCTTTTTCAGTTTGTTTTTTTTTCTCTGAGGGGGGAAAACATAAAAATTATGTTGCAGTGGTTTTTATTTATGGTGCGAATATGAATTGCTTTTCTCTCCGCTGAGCTCAAATTTATGTCTTTCTATTGTTTTAAGCGCATTGCACATCAGGACTCCGCAGGACACAGAATATATACATGCCCATATATATATCTATATATATATATACGTATTTATATCTGCATCCTAATTCAATAAGCCGACTATTCAATAAAGCAGTATCACAGCTAAGCTATAACTCATTAAGTGTTGCCTCATGGCGATAATAAATTGCTTTAGATATAGTTTATTACTTTCATGCCGCAAACATCAGCATTATTATTATTATTACTACTATTGATGCGATCCATAACAGTTAATTACCCTTAAGGCGGGGGCTTATTGAAATGTCTTACCAAATATGTTGCCCAATTTGGGGCATATCAACTTGTATCCCAATTCCGTAACGCTAAGCTATATTCCTACATTATTATTATTACAATATTAAGATTAATTTTTAACATTGATAACATAATTGTTATCGATAACCATTAAAGTTTTATCATGTAAATTAACAACTTATGAGAAAAGTTTTTTTTATTTATTAATTAATATTAGCTATATACATAAAATTACAATTAATAATACAATATATATATAGTTTTTCATTTATTAAATCTGTTTTCAAATTGTTGAACAATATATAATAATATTGAAAAATATTTATTTTTACTCTTATCTGTTTTAGATTAGAAAATATTGCCTAGTTTTTTGCTAAACCATTTGTTTTAAAATCATTTTTAAAATCAATAGGTTTAAAATCAGGAGACGATTTGCCAACAAAAAAAAGAAAAAGAGGTGAAAACTAAACAGCTTTTCAAATACCCAGAAATAATCTTCTGTTGAAAGGAGTTAAAATTGAGTCTAGCTTATAAACAAATATTTCTTACCTTTGTTTTGTTTTTCCATGTTTGTAATTTGCATATTTTGGGTGGTTTTTAAGCACAAGGAGGAAGGAAGCCCAGGCTAAGTGTTGCTTGCGAGTTGGTTGGCTCTGTTTAATGAACTGTGTATGGGGAAATTATATATTGCAAAAGCAAGCAGAAGATACAGAAATGAAATAGAAAGAGAAAGGCATAGACAGAGAGAAAGAGAGACAAACACACACCCAAAACTAAGCCATGCTATACAAATGCACAGTTTAATTTTTGCTTGTCAAGCTTAATTTGCGCTTGAATGCATTGCATGTCTAGTGTGTGTGTCTGTGTGTGTGTCTGTGTGTGTGTGTCTGTGTTTGAATTGCATGCACGAATGACAGGACACGGCAGGAGATGCCACAAGAATAAGAAGAAGAAGAAGTAGAAGTAGTAGCAGCAGTGGAAACGGAAGCAATTTCATTACCAAGCTGGACGAGAAGTTGTCCGCCTCGTCAGCATTTGTTTAGAGCATGTTGTCATTTTGGATTGGATGACAGCATATAATTACAGTGTGCACTCCGACAGACGGACACGAGCTCATAAATATTTTTACTGTATTTTAATTTTAATTTATCAGTGACATTTTGAATTAACATTCTAATTTGCATTGTATTTTTTAAGCACATAATTGTATTCAATTTTAGTTTAATGCATTCATTAGTTTTATTCAAAATAAAATAGTTTTCCATAATGTAATAATTATTTTAATTTCATTGGATCTATTTAATACCATCTGCACTTAATAAATAAATATTTATCTTTAGCTTACCAATTTATTTACAAAAGTAGACATTCATTATTTATTTGCTTTCTTGATTTTAACATAGGTAATAAGTCCTGTGGTGTAATTGAATAAGATTTCACTGTAGTTTAGCAATATTATTGAAATTGATGTGCCCTGCCCTTGAAGGAACTGTGAGGTTTTTACTACCTTCGGCTAATGCAAAATGCGTCCCTAGTAAAGTGGTAGGGGGGGAGGGGGGAAGGAAATGCAGAGGAAAACAGCCCCAACTTGATATGCTATTAGCGATGCGGCTTGTCGTCTCGAGCGGAGAATAAGATGAAATAACACCAGCCACTAATGCGCATTGATTTTCACATTTCCACTGGCATCATTTTCCATTGTTGCTGTTGCTATTGTTGCTATTGTTGCTATTGTTGCTTTCTGTGGCTCGATGCTCGTCGTTCATCTAATGGCAGCGGATGTGGTTAAAAGCATTTGCCCGGCTACCTTTTGCATAGACCATTAAATTTGCATTTGACGCTGACTGGCTCGATTGGCAACTGAATTTTCAGCCATCCTCAGGGTAAATCAGTTAAAAGGTAAAAAACAACCTACAAAAATAGCAACAAAAATTTGCATCTATATTTAAATATATATATATGTTATTTTTATCATTTAAAATCTTTCTTTAATTTGACTTTCGTTTAATCGAATTTAAATCACTTCTCGACTAGAATATTGAACCAAATTTAAAAAAAAAAACAAATAAATGCGAACTTCTGTGTATTTGCTTAACAATTTGCACTTTAAATAAGACATAAATTGACATCTGATTAAGTTTAGCTGTACTTTGTCAATTAAAACCCCAACCAATAATAACTGATATTTTATCAGAAACTCCATCATAGATATTTTATTAAATACTTTTATATTTAAGTCGAATTCTAGTTCTACAGATATTAAGCATAAAACAATTGAAAAACCCCAGCGAGAAGAATTGTCTAAGTACTATCAACTGAAATCTGAAGGATAATTGAAGAAAATGGGAAAATGCATTTTTAACTGTGTATTCAAAACATGACTCATGAGCGGCCAGCTGCGAGCTCATCCATTTTATTCAAAAAGTGTCTCCAATTTGGATCGATTTTCTTTTATCTATATACATATATATTGTACTAATTTATTTCCATTTGCTCATGTATGTAAATATTTGAGAGGAGTTATATGTGACATATTTTCAGTGTCGAGTCTTTGTGGCGTTGACGCCATAGAAATCGAAGCATTGTTAGCATCTGTTTGGGTAATACTCATGAATCATTCATGAAACGTTTGCACAAATGCAAATCGAGACAAATCTTTACAACAAACAAAAGCCGCTCGCAACACACAGAAACGCGACTAAACAATGTAAAATGTTAAATAATTATTTAAAACATCTGCGCCAGCAGCAGCAGCAACAAAAAACAATAAACATTTATTTACTGTTTACTTTTTGGTTATAAATTTATGGCCTAATGCAGCTGCCTAGCGCCTGTCGAATTTCCCCCTTTCATAAAAAAAGTGTTTTGTTTTTCACACAAAAAATCTTTCGTTTTTCAGAAGTTTTTTATCTCCTATGTTGAAAAACACAGCACAACAAATTGTTTTAAATTGTTTAAATAATTCGCAATTGACTCAAATATTATTTTCTAGTTAATGTTTTCTAAACAAATAGTTGGCAATCTTAGCTCTAATTATTTTATAAATATTTGAATTATTTAAAAATCATAATAATAAGAATTTAATTACAATCATTTTAATTCAATGTGACTGCACTGAGTTATCGAATAGAATTTTATATATATATTTATTTATTTATTTATTTGTCAAGTAAAGTCAGTCGCCACCAAAAATACAAAAATTAAAAATTGGAATTAAATTAAATTTAAAATAAAATTAAAATTTTAAATAAATTAAAAAATAATAAAATATTTATAAGATATATAAGAATGTAAATTTATTATTATTATATTTTTTTTTTTATTTTAGATTTCTAAGATTTCTGGGGTGGAAAACAAAATGGTCCAACATTTGTTGCATGAATTAGGGAAAACCCAGAAAAACCCAATCAGACCAAAAGTAATTGGTAAGAGAATAATTAGTAAGAATTAGTTAAGATCCACCACCTGTACATGCAAAAAAGTTAATCTCTAGATAAGACATTTAGAATTGAGTTTTTAATTAGTGAAATGGAGGACTCTGAATTGATTACATGATATAGTTTATTGTAATTATTACAGAGTAATCTAAACGGTTCATGCAAGGAATAGATAGTAGTACAACGATTAAGAGAAAGTGGGAGGTAATAACGGGACTGTCTAGAGGGTACAGAAAAATTTATTTGGCTCATCAACGCAGTTGAATCGATTTCGCCTTTAAGTAATTTTACAACAAACATAACTCTTAACATAACAAGAGGATTAGTTAAGGAAAGAAGGTTAATAAGAAGAAGCATATCTGAGTATGGAGGCAACACCCCAGTCAAAGCGATGAAACGATTTTAATAATAACTTTAAAGCGAACAAAAGTAAATATTCCAAATTTTGCATTTTACTAAGAAATTTATTTAAATAAAAACTATAAATTATAAATGAAAAATGGATTTGCTGGACAGTGAAATGGATAACAATGTTAAAGTATGGCGACCACAATAATCATAGCAGTAAATACAATGCAAACTGACAAAACGGGGCATTAAATTAAATAACACCTTTGGCACACACTCCCACACACACAAACACACACACACACGCAGAGGCACAACAGAAACAAAGGAACACTCTGCCAGTTGCTCTTATAGGTTTAGAGCTAATGGGATCGTAGGGGGAGGGTGGGGTGGGGTCGTGTCTTTTAAATTTGAAGCAAACCAAATACTGCCATTGCCCCATCTGGCAATTATATTTATGAATGTACCGAGGGGCATTCTCAGTGTTTACTTCAAAGCAATTAAAAGCGAACCAGTAGCAAAAGCAGCAGCCACAGCACAAGTGATACGAGCACTTTATCATATTTTGTGTAGCGAGTATTTGCTAAGGTTTTTTTGACCGACGGGCAGGCAGTGCCAAGGAAAGGGGCAGAGGTATCGAGGGGGCGAGCATATGAAAGCCTTGCATTAAAATGGCCACTCAGGAAACGAAGTTCGTTTATATTGTGTCAGGACACACTAGTAGCTCTCTGTTTGTGAATGCGAATGCGAATGCGAAATGGAGCTTGCATGGGGAGGGAACTCACTCTAGGCACACTCTGTTCTACAAAACTGAGTGCTGTACAATGTGGAACGCAGCCTCGTCTGCAGTGCACAAATAACCTCGGGCCCATAAAAGAAATACGTTTACTGTATACTAAAAATTGAGTAAATGCTGCCATTACAGGCTGCAGTCAAGCTGACCCAGCCACACCCCACCCAGAATCCTCAACCTATGCCAGAGCCTTGCCTACTTGTCTTGTGCTATGTGCTATGCTATTATTTTGAGAGCACAAACACACACACACACACACACAAACACACACACACACACACATACACACACACATACAGTACACTTGTCTAGCTCAGCAGTAAAAAGACAACAATAGAATGGCACCGGACTTCAATTGTTTGATAATAAATATATGTGAGTGAGTTTGTGTGTGTGTGTGTGTGTGTGTGTATCTGTGTCTGATTTGAGGTCGTCAATTGCATAACTGGACCATTAAGCCTCTGGCCGAAGAAACGTAGTTCAATTAATCGTTTGCAGCGTTTGCTAAAATCAATTATCGCCTTCTCCTGCTTTTGATATCGATAATCGAATTAACTTCATGCAACATACACAATGTGGCATCATGCAAAAGCCCCTCAACCGCACCCTGCGGAAAAATAGCTGAGTCGGAACAGCTGCAGTTGTGGGTGGTTCCATACATTGATATCTAGGTCTTAATAGATTTTCCTAGAAGCAACAAAAGTTTAAGTTCTTGACTTGACTCTCAAGCAAAATATGCACAAAAGCCATTTATTATTATGTTGTAAATAACCGATATTAATAAATATTATATTGTTATTATAATATATTATTATATATCAACAAAATATATTTACTCTGAAAATGCATTAGAATTAATTCTTTACAATTTGCAAATGTGTTGTGGTATTCCAATTATGGAAATGTTTACTAATAAACAAATGCATTTAATAATTTTTCAAATTACTTTTATAGTTTACTGCTGCTAATTAATAATGTCGTTAAAAAAAATATAATAGATTTTCTCCTCAGAGTTTGTAAACACTAAGCAGATTTTACTGATTTTCATTTGCAATTTATAGGTTAGTCCAAAATATGTTAGCTGGTTATAGCTCTATTTGAAATAATTAGCAAATTAAATAAACAAATGCATATACAAATTTAATTGCTATTGTTTTACTAACTTTTGAAACTGCCCTCGCATCTGCAAAGACAACACAAAAGTTGATGCATTTTGCCGGGCCAACTAAATTGCTGTCGATTTCTTTGGCCATTTGGCCAAAACACAGCCAATTATTTCTGCCGGCAAACCAAACCCAGTGCCAAATAGGCTCAGCATATTTCATTTGATTGGAATATGCGAATGTGATTGCGATTAGCAGTTTGTATCGCAATCTCCAAAGTTTTTCCAAGCCTCAAAAATGCTCTACTCGAATTGAATGAATCGCTCCAAGCCCGAAAGGCGGCTGAAGTGGCTGATGGCATGGAAGAGACCCAAAATTCAAGTGGAAACCAACTGAGTAGCCACTTTGGCAACGTTTCGTATGCAAATTGACGAATACACTCACACACACACACACACACACACACATATATATATATATATATACACTTAAGAGACAGTTGTTGAGCTACAGACACATTTCAGGTAAAAATCACAGCATTTTCCAGTCAAGTGTGTTTTGTTGTTTTATTTGTATTTTTTCAAGTGGTTTACCACAGCAATTTGCACTCTTGTATTGTGCGCACAGCTCTCGAAAAACAGAGGCACCACTTTCCACACTTCCCCCATCTCCCTTCCCACTCTCCCTTGCTGTTCCTATCAATTCTTCTCTTCTTTGCCGCCCTTTTCGATATTCAATAATCTTTCGGCTTCTGAATAAAAGTTCTTGTTGCGATTGAGCTTAAGTGAGAAATCCGATTTTTTGGCCACAACCATATTGGCCAGAAATGCTTTTCTCTCGGCTCTCCGTGTCTCACTGTGTGAGAGCACATTGCAGTCCCCTTCTCTCTCCAGCTCAGCATCTGGCAGTTGGTTGGCAGTGGACAGCGAACTGGTTGCTCCGATGTCATTCGCTATATAGTGCCTGGTAGACCTAAGATATTCGTGAGCTGCACGCACCCGGGTGGCAAATCCTGTATCGCGTGGCTGTTGCAAGTGCTGCTGCTGCTCAAACTTGTCCAGCTTCGAGTAGATATTGTGTAGATCCAAGAAGATTTCAGCAATATCCTCGCTGAGAACCTTGGTGTGGTGCACATAGCAGTCGAATGACTGCTTCATGGCTTTCACCTCCTCGCTTAAGCTGTCAAAGCTGTGCATGTTGAAGAGTACTTTCGGCACCAATAGGTCAGCCAGTGTGTCCAAATCCTCAAATTGACAAGCTCCTTGAAGCTGTTGCAGCGTCTTCTTCACAATCCGCTCCACTTCAGTCGCTTCTGAACTGTTTTGACAGGCTGAGGTGCTAATTGATTGTTTTGAAGAGCTACTTATTTTCACAAGCGATTTGATCTGTTTGGGCTCCTCATTATTATCACTATGGGCAACTGGATTATCCTCTAGCGATGTCCCACTGGACTTCTGCGTTGTATTCGTAAACATTTTTCGACAAAAGAACAGAGAATTTTGAACAAATTCTTCTCAAAAGTTTTACTTAAAAAGTCACTATTACAAAGAATTTTTAAAATGAAATTTGATGAAAAGCAAACTGTTTACAACTAAACTGTTGTTGTTGGTTTGCTTAAAATTAATTTGTAGTTATATTTTCATTGTTTTTAAAATGTCTACTAATTGGATGCGTTATCATTTTTTATTTATTTATTCAATCGAACTTAAATTAACCAGTTTATTCGTTATAGTAGATTGAATTACAATAGCACTAGCTGCTAGTGCTTTTGGCTCTGAATATTTACATATTAAATAACATTTCATCCCAGCTCTGACGGTAATAATTTAACCATATTTTATATGTATTTCCATACTAAAATTATTTTTTTTTATTATAATTATTATTATTATTTTTATATTATTATTATAATTATTATTTTTTTATGGTTTTCATTTTGATATTTTATTAGTTGCAATAATTCATTATATACAAATCGCGTTCCATTGGTTTTTATTCACGTTAACTTTATTACGGCTGAGTTGAAATAAAAAAAATATAAAAACAATATTAAATTAAAATAAAAATGGTCTATATGTGGATCTTTTTATTTATTTACAGATTTTTTTTTTTTGCCTTTTGCAAAGAACGTCTAAAGGAATTTGGCGTATTTGCCATAGCCACGAGCGCTAAATCAATTCCCAAAACGGAGAACAGAGCCACTATTTCCTGCCTGCCATGGCCAAAGACTCATGCAGCCCCGAACATATTTCGCAGCATTTTTATGAGGCATGCAAAAAATGCCTACGCACAGTGCTGCTGCTGCTGTTGTTGCACGAGGGGTGGAGAGGTGTGGCATGGTCGAATGGTCCTGGCTGATGTTCATGGCATTCCATGCGACGCTGTGCGTTGTCAACAATCACGAACCAATTGTCTATAAATACCAGGCAACGTTAACTCACACACAGCGAGTAGTCGTTGGAGGACCAATTTCAATCCCAATCCCAATCGCAATACCAATCCCAAGCCACCCCCTGCACCACCTCTCCGCAGCGGCAGCTCAAATATCCCGAAGGATATGCACAAAACTGCCCACGGCCATGTCATGTGCTCGGAGCATTGTGCTCTGGGTTGCTGGTTGCTGGTTGCTGGTTACTGGTTACTGGGTGCCCCACTGCTACTTCCGTTCTGTCGTTTTTCATTACATTTCGCATGTAACTTCCGGTTTGTTAAAGCGACACGCACTGCGCGTCCCAGTTCGAAGCCTCCTCCCGCTCACCTCTCTGGTGCTCGTTGTTATGGCTGCTGACATCCGTGCAAACAAACGAACCATCGAACAAATGCCACTAGTCAGACCAGACTCCAGTTCCACTATACCATCCACACCCACACCACCACCACTCGTGTAGCTCTGTTTGTCCACACGTTTAGACTGGAAATGACAAATTCACTGTAGGTGGGCTACTTCTCTCTCCCTTTCCATCCAATTCTCTATCGTTCTTTTTGGTCTCTTGGCCGCTTTCGGGTAACTCCTCTAACACGTTTGCGACTCAGCAAACACCATCATCAATTTCCGTGGGGAAATCACACAAAATTTTTGCACAAACAAAATGTTTGCTTGGTTCCGTAGAAGGTAACCGAATTTTGCATGCCACTAACTTCGTAGGATATCCTGACCGAATCCTCGCAGCGATTCGGTTCCATTCTTACTATGTGAGAAGCCAAAGGTCAACGAATTAGTCAACACTCGCATATCGAATATTGCCATTCATTCGATATTCGGTTTGACTTCTCTTCACTTACAACAGTTCCTTACTTATTACTTATTGCGTCAACTAAACTACAAGTTGATTTTGAAACTCTACTTGAAAGTTTCTCAGTAAAACTGTTGTTGTTGGAGTTGTGAATAAGTATGTAGCAGGTAGGAGGAAACATCTCCGAACTAATATAGTACATATTCATGATAAGCATCAACGTATGATTCGATCAAGGCATATCCGTCTGTATGAACTCGCGGATCTAGAATACAATAAGGTCTAGAGACATCCATTTGGAATGTAGGTTCCCACACACAAATAAAATTTATTTATTTTATCGATAACTGACAACGTAACGCGAAAAGCGATATATATCGATTTCAAATCGCTTAAAAGCGCTTTTAATGGTTGATATTATATGAAATCCTATTACGTAGAATTTTGCTAGACTTATTCTATAGTCGATATACTCAAACTTAAGTTGAATTTTAACCCAAAAAGTAAATTTAGTGATCGGTGCATATTTTCCACTTTGTCAAAACCAGACATTGAGGAGATCAGAAAGGGTGTGTAAATACATTTTTTAATTTTAGTTGGTCCTAAATTTGATCTGAGATAAGTCAGCTAGAAGAAGTGTTTCCCAGGCTGATCAATCTTTTACTGGCAAGTGCCGGGCAGAAGCAGATGAATTGATATAGATAATATATGTATTTAGGACTGATTATGCCTTGCTTATTATTAACATTTTTGTAATACGTATATTACAGTGAAATATGAGTATTGGATTTACAACGTAGCGAAAACTTTAAGAATTTAGGTACTCAGCGCCCCACGAACTCGGCACTCCCGTTCTGTTGTTCATGTACGACTCATGCTCTTTGCTGCTGTTAACCATCTGTTAACCAGCGTTGCCACCCAAGAGCACTGTAATCCCACTGTAACTGCTCGTTACATATATTCAAAAATTATTGAAGTTGTATTCTATTTTGCAGAGCGCATTTTAATGTATTCTTCTTAATGATTCAAATTTAATTACTATTTATAATGTTTTGGTTGATTCAAGTAAGGTGAACGCAGCAGAGCGAGCAATAATTTTATTATTTCTGTGAATTTATGCTGACAGATTTATTTTATTTTATTATTTTTGAAACACTTCTGCTCACTTTACTTTTATTCACAACGGTTCAGTTGTTCTGCTTCAATCTGGTGATCATTCCAATGATATCGATCGATATCGATATTATATGTTAACTACATAGTTGTATGTTAAGTTGCAGTCTGAGTACTACGCCAATGGCCTGCTACAAATAAAAGTTTGTTTGTTTTTAGAATTCAATAAATATGTCGTTGCATGCAACACAAAGCGCGAACCTTCTAAAATTAGCACGACTCCAAATAATTTCGCCACGGATTCCGTAAACTCAATTGTATACTTTGTGCAGCTTTTGTCAGCTAATCTCTCAAATTTCTTTAAGAGCTAAGAAAACTAACACATCCTCCCCCTGTCTCTCTCTATCTCTCTCTCTCGTTCTCTATCTCTGTGTCTGTCTCTGAATTCTGGGGCAACAAATTAACGAAAAGGCGACACGAGAGCCCCGTGAATACTTGAAGGAGCGACTTGCCTCTCGGGTGGCAGCAGCAGTGGAAGTGGCAGCGGCAGACACAGAGGCAGCGGCAGCTTTGTTGGGGCAGTGAATGTAATTACTTTAATGTGACCATTTGCCGGCACTGCTGAGCTGGCCATGGCCCAGATAAAGATAAACTTTTGCAATTACAACGCGGCGCAAACGAAGCAGAAATACAAAGCGCAGCTGACCAGTGGGGCTGAGTAGGTAAGGAGTGTGTTTGGGGTGAGGTGCTGGGTTGGGTTGTCGGGTTGTAAAGCGCAGCTCGATAGCATCGAATCAGTTTATTTTTAAGTGCATTTTCCTTTTGGTGCCGGCTAATTAGTCCGCACTATAAAGGCACATAGTTAAGAACGTTGAACTTTAAAGTCGCCTCTCATAAAATTATGCTTGCTTAAATGAACTCGCGCAGACTTTAAAACGAAAAACTTTTGCCAATTGCAAGCACGCTAAAATCTCTCCAAAAAAAAAGAAAATTTAAGAAAAAGGAAAATTTTGTAAAAGAAGTAAAACATATGCAAGAAAGCAGCGTAGAGGCCGGAAGGAATCATGTCTCGACTTAGGTGGTCCTGGGCAACACATAAACTTTTGATGACTTTTTGAAAGTTTTACGTTCTGAAGTGGAGCACAAATTACGCGCAGCGAGGATGGTGTGGCAGCCGTGGCTTTCTATAGTGGCAATAAGAATAACAATAACAACAGCAACAACAATGGCGACGGTGGCACTAAACCGTCAACAAAATGCCGAAGTGGTGCGTCCAAAAGAATTATCCATGCACATAACTTAAAGATTCAATCAGAATTTAAGAGTTTCCGAACAAACAAACAGCGCAGAGGTTTTCTCTCCGATCCGCCCCTTGGCTGTGCAGAGAAAATGAATTAGTACAGCTTCCTATGCATCTTAAGGAGCACTTTACCCCTCTAGTCATACATAATATATAAAACACAATTCATAATACAATGTATTGACTGCTTCGTGACAATACATAACCCTTTTTTGCGTATTCTCTCATTAAATTTATTACATGAAGTGCTAGTCTTGACCAAAGTTTCATATCTGATGTGAGATAATAATCAACATAGAAAACAATATATTAAATAATATTTGTAATTGGGTGACATTTCTGAAAAATAATCTTAACAAAGCAGAATTTTTTATAGATAATTGCCTCCTGTAAAAATGAGAGGAACTCTAGACTTAAATCTATTTATTTTTTTCTATGATAAACCTACTCAATCAATATTTTATTTTCTAGATTTAATACTTTTGCCATTCTTTTCATCATGTAACCTTTTCTATTTGAGTCAAGACTGTGCTTGTGATTTTATGTTGTTATATTTTTTTCTGCTTAATCAAATATATGTCTCAAAAGCAAACGATATATTTATATTAGTACTAAAATGATTTGCTAAATATAACATTTTACAGTTAGTAAGAAAATGAAAAGAAATCATCGTCGGCCTGTTTCAAATACACATCCCAGTTGCAGAATGGAGAATTATGGGCTGGCCAGAAAGAACTCGCTCTTTGCCATAGCTGGACGCATAAAGCACTATGATTATCCGAATTTGAAGACGCAAGCTTTAATCAACCGTATAAAAATAAAAGACGGAAAAAGGACATACGCAGCCGATCTGGACTCAAGCTTGATGAATTTCCCTGAGTCTAGCCGAGAAGGAGTTCAATCAGAGTGTTTCGTAGAGCAAAAAGTGGAATCTTCCAGGAAGAGAGTAATCAATGATGAGAATCTTAATAAATTGAATGCAAACTGCGGAGCAAAGAAAAATATGCAATTGAAAAACTTGCTTAGTAATGAACAAGTTGAGCTGATTGGCAGCTGGCAGCTGAAAGATATGATAGGATCGCACCACAAAACCCCAACACACCGAGCAAACAAAGTAACTAAGTTCAATGAGAGAGCCAGGACATCAATGAATAGAGTAAAGAAGGCTTCACAACGGGCTCTGCATACTAGCAAAAGGCCAAAAAAGGACATCAATAATAATACACAAGTGAATGAGAATATCATTGAAATTCATCACGAAAACGAATTAGTTTTGCTACAGCAAAAATTTTCTAAGCCATCTATGCAAGCCGGGACTGAAGCTGGCGATAAGATAAAAATAATAAATACAAATCCAATAGCTTCAAAGCAACCCTATAATTTTCCAGGAGTTGAGGATAATAAAGAGCTACATAAAAATATGAATGAAATAGCGAAAGTCGAGATTGTAGAAGACATGATGTGTTCGACTGTGGCCCAAAAAGTGGACAGGAAAACTGTGACTCCTATAGAAAATATGGTCGAGGACTCTGCAAAGAAAACTAAAGCATTTCAAACATTTTCACTGGCACAGAGGTATCAGATCAGGCAAGTTAATAGATTGAAACTATTATGTCGGATATATATAAATAGAGCAATACAGCAACAGTTGATGATATTGAGAACAACTTGCAATCTATTGGAAAATGGTAGTTTATATTTTATTCTTTAAATATCTTCAATTGTTGCATAAATAATCTCTGCTTCCAGATCAGAATATTAACATTGTGAGACGTGAATATCAGTCTCGTAAAACTGGTCAGGTTTTGCTCAAGCACAAACTCTGTCGCCCTGCAAATCTCCCCAATGTAGTCCCTCAAAAAGATATATTCTCTTTTGGACTGATTCTAATTTTTATTATTACTTTGTATGGCTTGGGCGAGGCAGATCCTTATTTTTGGCCATGGGTCTTTCGGAGATTGAAGAGTTTTTGTCATAAATATTTGTTATTATAAATAATATTTCCTGGTTAAAAAAAAATTATGTTGTTTTATGTATAAATTAATAAATTATTATATAAAGTTTTTAATTGTATTAATAATTTTATTTTATTTAAGATATAAAACAAAAAATATTTACTTCATTAATTAAGAAAATTCAAAATCCAAAGTATAATCGATAAACATTTTTTCAGATAAGTATAAAATCGAATTTGTCACTTTGCAAATTACTACTATAGTTTCAATTTCCAATACAGTTTGGATTATACCAAAAGTATTCAGTTTGAAAGTCCATTAGGTATTCCCTAACAGGGATACTAGTAAAAAGAAGAGAACAAAAACAAGGTTCACAAACTTTACTGTTCTTATCCATAAACCATAGTGGGCTCGATGCAGCTTGTTGGTGCAGCTAGGAGGACGCGGGGAAGTGAATGAAGTTAAACCTTCGCCGCACTTAAGAAGATTAAAGACCCTTTTCGTTGCTTTCCACACGTTTTTCCATTTTGCAGGCAGCTCGCGGTTGGGTTTTGCATATGTTTTTCTTTTTGTGTGTGTATGTGTGGGTGTGTGTGTGTGTGTGTCTTTTCACGTGTTCAGTTCTGTTTAGACCGACCTAAACGTACACGAACACACATTTTAGAGATTCTTTATTTAGATTTTGGCTAACATAAAAGCTAAAAAATCTGGTTTCCTGTAAAAAAAATACCATCATCTACTTTATATATATTTATACAAATTGTTTTTATTTTAATTACAAAAAAGTCTTGTTAAGAAAAAATGTTTTAAAACTTTTTTTTTATTTATTTTAAAAGGAAAATCAAAATAAATGTAATTTTAAGCCTTAAAAAATATAGAATTGTCAACTTTATTGCCAAAGTTTAACGAAAGTCTGCAAAAATAGACTTATTTACTGAATAATTCAACGCAATAAAAGGGAACTGCTAAGTTATCCCATTTTATTAAGGTATAAGAAAATAAGAATTTACCACAATGTTCTTAGCCTTATTCGAATTTAGGTTTACGGTTGAATACTGCCATCACTTCGTTCTACTTGTAAAGATGGATTTCAGCAATTCGTTTGTCCGCCCAAATGCAAATATCGCTCTAAACATAAATCGAAACATTTCCAATAAATACGCAAAGCGACCACCCCGACGACAGTTCCCCCCTTGCCCACCCCCTCGGACTGTCATTCTGAGCGTAGTGAAAATCTAAAAAATTGTCATCGAAACTGTGAGACAAGGGAACTATGTGTTTCACTATTTGCAATTGAATTTGGTGCTCTTTATTTGACACATCTCCCCCCCATTGAAATCCTTCTGCTCTCCTGGTGTCATTTCTTTTAACCCCTCTGAATTTTTATTGGATATTTGTGCGAGTTGCAATAGAAGTTGAACAAATGCGGAGCAACTGTGACGGTGGCTGACAAATAACTGCATTCATTTAACATCATTGCTAAATAAAAATTTATGCTATTCAAACTCTAACTAAAATCGTGTAAGAATCAAACTTAACTTTCGTTACTTTCCCTATATAATAATTTGAAATAAATGAACACAAATCACATACAAACTATTTTTATATTAATTATATATAAAAAACATTATTACAAACAACATTTATAAAAATACGCTTGCAATAAAACAGCTTATAAAACAAAATAAACGCCAATATTCGTATGTTGTTTGTGTATTTTTACTTAGCAGTGACACAAACCACTGACTGGTTGTTAACCAAATTGATGCAAATAACACTTTAACATTTCACTTCAAAAGTTAGTCATGGTTTTATTTAAATTTTCTTTTAAAAATAAACTCTCAGCAATAACTTATTAAGATTTAATTAACCCTATATTTAAACATCTCAAATTATTTGCATACATTTGTTTAATTGGGAGTAGTTCTATTTGCACAAATTAAAAAGTTTCTTATTTGTGTGCTAATAATATTGAATATTTAAGAATTTGTACTTTTAATAAATTAATTTCAGTAAATCAATTCAATCCCTCAAGCTTAGCAAATACAATTTATTTTCATTTTAATTATTTATTTAATAATATTAACTACAATTCATTTATATACACAATTAACAAGTTTTAACATTTGTTTTCTATTCACACTGTTTTCAAACTGTAACGTTTTATGTTTATGCCTTTATGCCAATACACTCAATTATTTCAACTCTCTCTCTCTCTCTCTCTTTATCTTCGTTATTTCTCTACGACTGTACGGTGAACTCTTATACAAAAGTATTTGCCGGCATTTGCTGCTGTTGCTGCCGCTCCAGTTTGCTTTTGGTTCGTTTGCACTTCGGAAAATCCTGTCCTACCGCAAGTAAGAACTTGGTCAACACGTCGCTCGCTCTCGCTCTCTTTCGGACTGCCTGTTGGCGTATTCAGCGCTTAAGCTGCTGTTCTCTTTTACACACACAAACTCTCTCTTCCTCTCTCTCTCTCTAATTGTTATGCACACTCTCTCGCTCTTTTTCAGTGTTTCGTTTTTTGCTGTGTCAGAACTTTAATGGGCCTCGTTTGTAGTTTCGTTTTGGGGCCAGTCGAGTTTATGTCTTCATCGCTGGGTCGCATTTGAAATTTATTTGCATGCCGGTCAGGCCGGCAGTCAGCTCTATAAATTAAACATAAATCAGTTGCACGGCAAATCATTTGATTTCATTTCGGAGACCCTTCACCAAGCCCCTCTCCCCGCTAACCCACACCCTACACACTTGTCCTTTTATCAGAGCTCTCGCAATTACACAAAAGACGCGACTGTCACGTATTTGCCATGCATGAGCAGCTCGCCCAAATTATTCCTGGCAATAAACAAGAACAATGCGACAATTGCTTTTGAATGGGTTGGGAAATCTGTGTAGGCTAGTTTGGTTTCCCAAAAAAAAAAAAAAAATTAATATAAAATCAACAATAAATCGAAACACAAAATATAAGCACAAGATAACTGTCACTGAAATTGATAAGCAAATAGCCATTTAATGGACTTCAACGGAATAGTAAAGTACTTCTAATGATTAGCTGCAAATGAGACCCTTTCTCCTTGACATTCACACACACACACTCTCACACACATACATATGCATGTGTAGGTAGCCAGAGTATGGAAATCGATAAGAAATTGAGCATTTTACGCCCCTTGGCACGCAGCTCAATAAGCTGGAGCTCCCCTCGCATTCTGACTGAGAATTCACATCAATTTATATATATATATATAAACATATATATATTTTACGACACATTTTCCACTAAATTTACGAGTTGCCGTGCGAAACTTTAAAAGAATTTCGCGAATAGCTGCTAAGAGCGGTATGCGAGGAGCAAGGAGCAATGGATGGGGCGGTGTTGAGGTTGGGGTTGGGGTTGAGGGGCAACAAAACGCACGTGTGGTCGTAAAAAATCGTAAAGGGTTGTCTTGTTTGACGGCCAGGTGCGGTGAGGGGGTTGCGTGGGACAAAGGTAAGTTACGTCAAGTTGAAGCATGTTAATGTTCACATAGCTTTTGTTAAAAAAAAAAAAATATAATGTGAAGGAAGGATTCAGGCATAAAAATAAATGTTGCTTTGAGATTAGGTGGGTTTTTTTCTTTCTATTTTAACTGATGCATTTAAAACTTGCAAATGGTTGATTTAAGAAATATTTTAAATTTCTTTTTTAAGTACCGTGACTTTATTTGAATATTAAAATATATCAAGAAATGTCTTGTATTCTTATAATTAACGAATTATTTTATACATACTAAGTAAGTTGTTACATAAGTTATACAACATCGCTTCATTCATTTATTTATTATTAGATATAAATATAACTGATAAGCTTAAAATCTGCTGCATTTACAAAGTGTCTCAAATACCGTTAAATAAAAGATATACCACTCAACCAAATCACTTATGATCCTTTGTACAGTGCACATAAAATAAGGTCGATTTAAATAAAATTATAGAAATTTTAAGATGCATAAATTGCAATTTTCTCAATTCTTACAATAAATTTTACACTAATACCAATAAAAGAAGTCAAAAGTAAAAAGAAATAAATGAATCATCTACCCAAAGCTACTTAAAATCACTTAACCCGTATATCATAGAAACAATCCCCATAACGAATGATTTACAAGTGGGGTGTTGTAGGAATCCTTTTTTGGTGTATTTTCTCATCCTTTTTTTTGTATTTTCTCAATAAGTTAACCTTTTGCTCCTGATATTGTTGTCCACTTAGTTGTTGTTGTTGTTGTTGTTGCTGTTGTTGTTATTGCTTCTGTTGTCGACAGACTAAAATACGCAATAAAATCAAATCATGCTCAAAATTTTATGAATATTCATGACATTAAAAGCCCTTGAATTATTAACGAAAGATTTTCGACTAGCAAATGCGCACTGAAAAGCACTTGACTAGTACACACACACGAGCACACACACACGAGCACACACACACCCACACACATGCAGAGCAAGAGAGAGAGAGAGAGAAGCACAACAAACATAAGTACACACACATATACACATAAACACATACACCTCCCTTTGAGCAAAACTGTTCAATTATGAATTTTGACAATGTCTGCCTGAAAAAGGTGCAAAATAGGCGAAAAGCCAAAGAGGAGAAGTGAATGTTGAATGTTAACAAACCTTAAGTGGGCTGTGATAAGAGGCCAGAGTCGTCTCTTTTGTATGCATATACATATGTGTGTGACTGTGTGTGTGTGTGTGTGTGTGTGTGTGCGTGTGTTAAAGTGTCATTGAAAAGTGCAGCATGCAAAAGGGTGCAAGTGAAAGTGCAAACAAAGGCGCTGATTAAACGATGGAGATAAGCAAAAGGCACAGGAAAAAGTGAATGAAAGGGGTTGCAAGAGGGCTGTGGAGAGGGTGCATTGAATGCATGTTAATTGAGGAGCCAGGTTAGGCTCGCATTCCCATCAACTCCCACTCAAAAAGAAAAACACATAAACGACAAAAAAAAAAGCTGATGTGTCTGGCCAAAAACCTGTGGGCTGGAAAACAACTTCCGGGCCTGGACTCTTGTCTGCATTTGAAATGCAAAAGCAGAAATTGGTCGAGATGTCGGGCCAAGCATTGTATTGTCTAAAAACAATGGCCAAGCAAAATATAGTTTTCACAAGACCATCTCAAAATGGGCACAAGTGCCTGCAGCGAGGCTAACTGCTCAACCAGAATCTGCCCCTTTTTCATTTTGTGCATCTTCTTCTTCTTCGTGCCCCTCGTTCTCGAAGCTGATGCCGCAAAGTAGCTGAAAATACGAAGAGCAAACAAAGTGCCTCAAGTTCAGAACTAAAATGGGACTTGGTAAGCCACAAATATAATAAATCGTCTAGACATACACCCTTTCCTCAGATTTGGTTATTTCTTTTAAATCAGGCTTAATGACTTTTATGCACAAATTTGCACAGCTCTCAAAATGTCTGTCAATGGATAAATAAAAGGTTTTAAGAATATTTTATAATTAATTTAGGTTATGAGATGACAAGGCAATAAAATCAATGGTAAGTCAGTAACTGAGAAATTGCAGAAATATCACATTTGTTACTTAAATATTTATTTATTTACAGAAACAAAGTCACAATGGCTGGAATTTTGGCAAAAAGCAAAGGTAAACAAGAAATATATGATGGGGGTACTTTTGTCTGATTTCCTAGAATCATTATTTAAGATAATGCTGTGTCAAAATCTTTTAGACCTGTCAGCGAATGTTAAAAAATGATTAACATTTCTTAAAAAGGCATCATTGGAGATGCACGAACAGGCAGAAGGATACATATCTGATTCCATTCAGATCATATCACTTCATTCTCGACTATGTTAAAAAGAGCCAATTTCGAGAAACATAAGAGATTTAGAAAAAGAGAACAATCTTAGTTTTTGTATTCCAAATGTAGCTTTATTTGTTCTATCGATAATAAACTTCGAATCACGATTATTGCATAATGAATATAATAAAAACCACAATTTTAAAATATGTCTTCGTTCTTGAATATGCTTATAACTTATGGGCATAAATATACCATAATATGAAAAATTTGTATAAATTTAGTTTACCAAATTCTTCAACCTATATATATATATATTTATTTATATATTACATTGGGCTCAGATTATCAATTAGTCGAGCCTTTCAATTAGAGCATTCTGATGTGTTATTTGTGATTGCTTTTATTTCGCAGTTCAGTCTGACAGATGTCATCAGTTGCAAATTAGGGCTTTCGGAATATTTAAATAATTTTTATATTTTTAAGCTTTTCAAGTAAATTATTAATGAGTATATTATGTATGACCTTCACACAATTTCTTAAAATGATAATTAAAAATGAACCTTAAGACCCTTATCAAATAATCTTTTATAAAATGTCAAATTAAAATTAAAAATATTTGTATGTAAAACCTTAAATCAAAAATGGAAATTGAATTGGAATTTATTCGTGCTTAAAAAAAAATTAAATACCCCTTAATATTTTTAAATTCTTTAAAAATCAATAATAAAATCAATAATAAATATATTGAAGTAAATATTGCATAAGGTCATCGGGTGTCGTCTTGGCAACGGCTCCGGAACATTTCAACTTGGATTACGTAATATTCTGTTCATACGTGCTGGCTGTGTGTGTGTGTGTGTGTGTTGACTGTTTGCAGTTGGCAGTTTCGCAGTTGGCACTTGGCTGGTAGAGCAAATTAACACTGATGACTTACAGATTAACGAGCATGTTGCCAGCCAAGTGAGACCAAGTGTGAAAATGATTAAGACTCGCCATTTTCTGACGTTAATTGCAACTGACACTGCCACTGCCACTGCAGTTGCAAACTATTGCAGTTATGTGAAACTTGCAACTTATGTTGAACTTGGAATTTCGAAAACTTCTCGTTATCATTCCTGACTTAGATGATCAATAGAAAAGCGCTCAAACAATTTCTAAAACCCTGTTTTTTTCTGATTGGGGTTCAGGGTCATGTTGCAAATAAGTCAAGGGGCATTCCAAAATTAAGCGAAAGGCTTCGTTAAAGTTAAATCATTGTGCGCTTCAATGCTCAGCCTGGGGCGAAACAACAACAACAATCAAAGTAGCAGTAAACATCAATAACAACAACTTGAATTAGGTGGGCCAAAATATTTGAATCTCCAGTGGAGATACCTTAAAGTTGTTGAGTCTTTTGTAGTTATTTTTTTACCTACAGCTTAAGGTCAACATTTATTTAAAAACTGAAGCAAATTCATAAGAGACGTAAGAGATTTACCCAAATATGTTTTACGAGAATGTTCAAGTACTAAAATACAATATTCAGAGTATTAAAAAAAAACTAAAGCAAAAGAAAAATACATAAATAGGAAAATTGTCAATCAATTCAAGAAATCTTTTAATGTTTTATACTATGATATCAAAGGCATATATTATATTGGGTTTGTGCAATGCTAGTAATGCTGTTTTAGTCCTACGTCCGGGAGCTAGATTTTCGCAAATCTATATTCACACATATTTACCACAATTGAATAGATACAGTCACCAATTTTGGTTGTTAGATTGTTGGCGTATCCTTTAAAGATCGGCTTATGTTCCCCCCAAAATCACATTTTCAACTTTAAATGTACGATTGATATAGAGGCCAAACTATGATTAAAACGCCCTTCCTTTTGGAAATCGGTTGAGTTTTGACGAAGTTATGGCATTTTAAAGGTTTGACCTATGCCCAAATACCGATAACCCGATTTTCGGACTATATTTTTGGCATATGTTCCGACCCAAAATCACGTTTTCAACTATAAATGTAGGATTCATATAGAGGCCAAACTATGATTAAAACGCCCTTCCTTTTGGAAATCGGTTGAGTTTTGAAGAAGTTATGGCATTTTGAAGGTTTGACCTATGCCCAAATGCCGATAACCCGATTATCGGACTATAATTTTGGCTTATGTTCCGACCCAAAATCACGTTTTCAACTATAAATGTAGGATTCATATAGAGGCCAAACTATGATTAAAACGCCCTTCCTTTTGGAAATCGGTTGAGTTTTGAAGAAGTTATGGCATTTTGAAGGTTTGACCTATGCCCAAATGCCGATAACCCGATTATCGGACTACAATTTTGGCTTATGTTCCGACCCAAAATCACGTTTTCAACTATAAATGTAGGATTCATATAGAGACCAAACTATGATTAAAACGCCCTTCCTTTTGGAAATCGGTTGAGTTTTGACGAAGTTATGGCATTTTGAAGGTTTGACCTATGCCCAAATGCCGATAACCCGATTTTCGGACTATAATTTTGGCATATGTTCCGACCCAAAATCACGTTTTCAACTATAAATGTAGGATTCATATAGAGGCCAAACTATGATTAAAACGCCCTTCCTTTTGGAAATCGGTTGAGTTTTAAAGAAGTTATGGCATTTTGAAGATTTGACCTATGCCCAAATGCCGATAACCCGATTTTCGGACTATAATTTTGGCTTATGTTCCGACCCAAAATCACGTTTTCAACTATAAATGTAGGATTCATATAGAGGCCAAACTATGATTAAAACGCCCTTCCTTTTGGAAATCGGTTGAGTTTTGACGAAGTTATGGCATTTTGAAGGTTTGACCTATGCCCAAATGCCGATAACCCGATTTTCGGACTATAATTTTGGCATATGTTCCGACCCAAAATCACGTTTTCAACTATAAATGTAGGATTCATATAGAGGCCAAACTATGATTAAAACGCCCTTCCTTTTGGAAATCGGTTGAGTTTTGACGAAGTTATGGCATTTTGAAGGTTTGACCTATGCCCAAATGCCGATAACCCGATTATCGGACTACAATTTTGGCTTATGTTCCGACCCAAAATCACGTTTTCAACTATAAATGTAGGATTCATATAGAGACCAAACTATGATTAAAACGCCCTTCCTTTTGGAAATCGGTTGAGTTTTGACGAAGTTATGGCATTTTGAAGGTTTGACCTATGCCCAAATGCCGATAACCCGATTTTCGGACTATAATTTTGGCATATGTTCCGACCCAAAATCACGTTTTCAACTATAAATGTAGGATTCATATAGAGGCCAAACTATGATTAAAACGCCCTTCCTTTTGGAAATCGGTTGAGTTTTAAAGAAGTTATGGCATTTTGAAGATTTGACCTATGCCCAAATGCCGATAACCCGATTTTCGGACTATAATTTTGGCTTATGTTCCGACCCAAAATCACGTTTTCAACTATAAATGTAGGATTCATATAGAGGCCAAACTATGATTAAAACGCCCTTCCTTTTGGAAATCGGTTGAGTTTTGACGAAGTTATGGCATTTTGAAGGTTTGACCTATGCCCAAATGCCGATAACCCGATTTTCGGACTATAATTTTGGCATATGTTCCGACCCAAAATCACGTTTTCAACTATAAATGTAGGATTCATATAGAGGCCAAACTATGATTAAAACGCCCTTCCTTTTGGAAATCGGTTGAGTTTTAAAGAAGTTATGGCATTTTGAAGATTTGACCTATGCCCAAATGCCGATAACCCGATTTTCGGACTATAATTTTGGCTTATGTTCCGACCCAAAATCACGTTTTCAACTATAAATGTAGGATTCATATAGAGGCCAAACTATGATTAAAACGCCCTTCCTTTTGGAAATCGGTTGAGTTTTGACGAAGTTATGGCCTTTTGAAGGTTTGACCTATGCCCAAATGCCGATAACCCGATTTTCGGACTATAATTTTGGCTTATGTTCCGACCCAAAATCACGTTTTCAACTATAAATGTAGGATTCATATAGAGGCCAAACTATGATTAAAACGCCCTTCCTTTTGGAAATCGGTTGAGTTTTGACGAAGTTATGGCATTTTGAAGGTTTGACCTATGCCCAAATGCCGATAACCCGATTTTCGGACTATAATTTTGGCATATGTTCCGACCCACAATCACGTTTTCAACTATAAATGTAGGATTCATATAGAGGCCAAACTATGATTAAAACGCCCTTCCTTTTGGAAATCGGTTGAGTTTTGAAGAAGTTATGGCATTTTGAAGATTTGACCTATGCCCAAATGCCGATAACCCGATTTTCGGACTATAATTTTGGCTTATGTTCCGACCCAAAATCACGTTTTCAACTATAAATGTAGGATTCATATAGAGGCCAAACTATGATTAAAACGCCCTTCCTTTTGGAAATCGGTTGAGTTTTGACGAAGTTATGGCCTTTTGAAGGTTTGACCTATGCCCAAATGCCGATAACCCGATTTTCGGACTATAATTTTGGCTTATGTTCCGACCCAAAATCACGTTTTCAACTATAAATGTAGGATTCATATAGAGGCCAAACTATGATTAAAACGCCCTTCCTTTTGGAAATCGGTTGAGTTTTGACGAAGTTATGGCATTTTGAAGGTTTGACCTATGCCCAAATGCCGATAACCCGATTTTCGGACTATAATTTTAGCTTATGTTCCAACCCAAAATCACGTTTTCAACTTAAATGTAGGATTCATATAGAGGCCAAACTATAATTAAAACGCCCTTCCCCTTGGAAATCGGTTGAGTTTTGACGAAATCGTCTACGTTTTATTTTATTAAAAATGTTGCTAAAGGGTAACTTCTAGTCGAGCTTTCTCACTTGTTGTTATTGTCATGTACTGCAGCAATAAACAAAGCTATATACAATATGATAAGGAATATATAATAAATATAGGGACTTCCATTACTGATGTAGCTGTATTTATAAGTGAATTGAGAATTAATTATTATTGCATCCCACAAAGTCTTCCGGCGAGTCATTGACATTGTTAAGAATATATTTGAAAAAGACAATTTATTGTCTGAATGTACTATTAAAAATTAGAAATAAGATGACATCAGACTTGACTCAATAATATTTAATGTGGAATAAATTGATTCAATATAATTTTCAATATACAATTTTTTAGAGCTATGTTAATTTTTGATATATCTTGCACTGGAATAAAAGAGCATCTTATTGTAGATTACATAAAAATATATATTCTCAAGGTATTCAGATACTACTTCAATCCCTTCTCGGCCTTATCATCATCTCAACACGTTTTAGTGAAGCAAAGTAACCCGTGAAGTGTTTCCAATTCATGCCCTCGCTTTGTGTGGTTGCATCATATGTTCCCATTAGATTGCTGGGAAATATAAGCATATTTTAAAAGACAAAGAGACGATTTACAAACGTCACATTTTCACAGCTGCTGGGAAACTTAATAGGCTCATTGAGTTTACCCATAATTTCATTCAGCAATTTGCTCTGCCTGCTCTGTTCAGATATGTTTTTACTCTTCAAACCATTGAATTTCTCGTTCAAATCTTTAAGAGTACCCATCACATCGTTCAGCAAATCGCTTTGACGAATCTTTTCTGTTGTGGTTTCTTTTAGTTTATCCATCAGCTCGCTGCGTAATTCTCTCTGACTAGACAGTTCTGATCTGTGAATAAATCGTTCAAATGTTTTTGAAATACAATCAAAATTTCCAAAACAAACCTAATCTCTTCGTAGTGCGCCTGTTCAATTTTGCTGAAGATATCCTTTATCTGAAAACTTATTTCTGTGTTGTTTGCATATTTTAGAACTAAATATGAATATTTCGCATCTCTTTAAACAGCAATAATAAAAATAATAATAAATAAGAACACATTGCAAATAAATTTACACATTTTGTTCTGAATATTTAAGTATTTTTAATAAGCACAGATTAAACAAGACTGAAGAAACTGAGTTGCTAGCTGTTGAATTTATAGACAGCTTTCAACTTGTTTCTAGTTATAGTACATATATAAATACTATATAATATATAATATTTTAATATTTTTCCAAGAAACACAAATTGTTGGAAACAATGAAGTACCGACGATTTTCATTTATATTTCTTCTATAATCTGTCTTAAAAACATTTATATATATGTAAGAACGCTGTAGTCGAGTGAGCTCGACTACCATATACCCTGAACCAAGTTTTAAATGCATTATAGGTTTATCGTTTTTGGGGGCTGGAGTGGGCGTGGCACGATCTTAGTAATATACCTTCTAAGTTTGGTAACTGTAGCTCTTGAATTGCGGGAGATACAGGCATTTATCGTTTTTTGTGGGCGGGAGTGGGCGTGGCCCAAAATATTTTGGAGTTCGATCTTAGTAATATACCTTCTAAGTTTGGTAATTGTAGCTCTTAAATTGCGGGAGATACAGGCATTTTTCGTTTTTTGTGGGCGGGAGTGGGCGTGGTCCAAAATTTTTTTTCCACATTTATGAAGGGTGTTACTAGCAATATACCTTTCAAATTTGGTGACTTAAGTTTTCAAATTGCGTGAGATATATGGGTTTATCGATTTACACCAAGAGGTGTATCGATTTAGGTAGGTAGAGTGGGCGTGGCCATCCAATTTTTTTATCGATCTTTGGGGGAGTTACCAGTAACATAGCTGCAACATTTTGCGACTCTAGCTTGCAAATTACGGCAGATATGCGCATTTTAAATTTCTAGGGACGAAGTTCCTGGGGGCGGCGGATGTGGGCGTGGTAAAAAAATTGGTATGCCAAT
>JAWNLS010000559.1:0-18344 GCA_035042185.1 Drosophila kambysellisi | reverse complement strand
TGTGAACGGCTTACGCTAGCAACTAGTGTGGGGTCGTGCGCAAAACAAAACTGCAGCGGACTTTGTACCGAGAAAAGAGCGTTCAGCTGACGAACGTTTTGAGCAGCAGTAAGCGTGCGCACGAAAAGGGCAACAACAACGCGTGCGCAGCACCGTCGGTTGACCATCCACACTAGCGCAAATGCACGCATAAAGAGCACACCAGAGCGCACCGTTGTCCGCTCTCTTATGTTTGGCACTAACGCTAGAGAGCACATCAACAACAAAATGCATCTTAAGCAATCATTTGCAAGAGGGCACTGTTGCCTATTTTCTACGATTAGCGCGGGTACGCCAACGATCGAGAAAATGACAACAACAAGTGCATCGGGAGCAAATGAATACATGCAGAGTGCGTCTGTGCTGACTCTCTTACATTTGCGCGGGTGAGTGAGCGATGGGAGGAGCAACAACAACGTTTGCAAGTTTTGTGCAAATGCATGCACACAGGGTGCATCGAGGATCACTCTCTTACACTTGCGCGGGTGCGTGAGCAATATGAAGAGTGAAGACAAGTCTAGAAGAACAGCAGCAACAACGTCAAGTAAGTGGACATTGGCACGACGGCTACTGGTCGCCGCATGTCACACCCGGGTCCCTGCGCATATCCCAGCGGA
This sequence comes from Drosophila kambysellisi, assembly GCA_035042185.1. NCBI lineage: Eukaryota > Metazoa > Arthropoda > Insecta > Diptera > Drosophilidae > Drosophila > Drosophila kambysellisi. Next base: position 17,688 of record JAWNLS010000559.1, on the reverse strand, counting down.
GCCGGAACTCTGAGCGAATGGGGAGCCGAGTCGACGGCGAGGATGGCGGCTAGTCGCCGGCTGCCGCGCCCACACGGACAAGTGACGCGCAGGATGCGCGCAAGTCTACCAAGCCAAAACTGTCACGTCGAGCGGGGTACCAGGGGTGGGAACTTACCTCTTGTAATTGCAGATGATCGTTCCTGTGGGAAAATGGAAGCTTCCCACCCCGATGCAGTTGCGGCGAATTCGCTCTTTTGCGTCCTCTCCTTTTCTAGCGCAGGTAGTCAGCCATTTGAGCGTGTCTGACACACATATCCAGGAGGATATGTACCGTTGGTGTGGGAGCAGTATTGCGGGTGCAATACTGCCATCTATGCTCACACCAGCGGCAGACAATGGTTGGCGCCAGCAAATGGCAGTGGAAAGTTACCAGAGATCACGCCACCGAAGAACATCACGCCACCTCGGTACAGTCCCAGCAAAAGGTCACTGGCTGACCTATATAAGGAGCGCCGCCGCATTGCATTGGGACAGTCAGTGAAGCTTAGAGAGCGAAACTACAGAGTGCGGCTAGAGAGTGAAACCAAGTGATAGAAGTTTTGGAAGCCAACCTAAAGTGAATACCAGTGAAACCAAACTACACGGAAGCAGCCACCCAAAGTGAGAGTTGTACTTGGAGTACAACTAAACTTTAAAAATCACCCAGGACATCGAGGTCCAGGAAATTGGGGAAGAACGACAGCCTTGCCACGCCAGAATTTAGTCTCGGCGGAGTCCGTGGGTACGGAGCCTATACAAATTCTCGCGAACAGGCGTTCGTACCAGAACCAATTTCGAGGCCGAAGTGACGCTGCAGACACCGAGTAATTTCGTGTAATAATTAGAAAAGCAAAGTGCAATCAGCAAATAAAATAACAATTACCAAATAAATATATTGTTCGTTTAATTATCGCAAGCGCGACGGATATAAATTTGTTGCACGGATCCACAACTCGGCTGAGTTTTAGCCCAGCTTTAACCACCGAAATAAAAGGTTCGTTACAGCATGTAGTGGCAACGCTGGAAATAATGGACTTGCGTCACAAAGTTCACTTGTACTGGCAACATTATTTGAATTTGATTATAAATGCATTTTCTTGTTTATTAAGTGCGTTTAATAAACAACATCACAAACACAACAACAATACAAAAACAAGTAAGAGGCTGTAGTCGAGTTAACTCGACTACTATATACCCTTAACCCAGTTATTAAATATATTCTAGTTTCCTCGGCAAATTTCCCTTTAAGATGATTTGCACTCAAATGCAAATACGTGCAGATACGTACATAAATACACACATACACACGTACACAAAAGAGTAGTTATCGGGGCTCTGCAGAATACACACAAATATATTGACGCTAGCGTCGATTATCATGCCATCCCTTTCTCACACATGCGCTCACCTATTTATATGTATACAGATAATGCTTGCGGCTGCTGATAGAAATGAGATCAATATGAGAATATATTTTCGACTATAACTTTGGTGTTTCTTATCCGATCTTAATGAAATTTCGGCAATTGATCAATAATATGTATATGCATATTATGTATAAATTAGAAGAAGAAGAATTGTGGAATTTATTGCTATCGAAAATCTAAATGTATCGATAATTCAGAAACTGAGGCAGTTATCGATAAAATGGTGCAAACTTAATCTGCGCCTGGTACTCTAGAACTTACATTCCAAATTTGAAGTCTCTAGCTCTTATAGTCTCTGAGATCCGCGTGTCCATACAGACGGACGGACGGACAGACGGACGGACAGACGGACAGGGCTATATCGACTCGGCTGTTGATCCTGATCAAGAATATATATACTTTATGGGGTCGGAGATGCTTCCTTCTGCCTGTTACATACGTTTGCACAAAACCATTATACCATTTTTACCCATTTTTAATGAGTTAAGGGTATAACAAACATTTGTGATCAAACTAGTTGCAAATAAAAACTAGTGCACAAAACATTCAAAGACAAGTGTAAATCATATCGCTTCTTAATCGCCGCTTAGTGTGCCTCTGCTTCGCTGTGAACCTTTGTGAACTTTTCGTGCGTCGGTACATAAGTAGCTGAGCGTATATATAGAAGCCGTTCGATGTTGGTGCATTTGTCTTTTCTCCGCTTGCTGATAAATCCGCTACGCAATCGTCGTTTAGTGTGCGCCGCTGCTTCGCTTGAACTTTCGTGAACTTCTGTCGTCTACATAAGCAGCTGTGCGTGCGCGATTGAGCACATAAAAACACCGCTCATTCTAAATACATTTTGTTCTTGTCAGTAAATTTGTGCATTTGGCTGCAATTTTGTGCGAGCGTTCAGCCTAAATATGAACACAACAGTCTAGTCCAGTGAAAGTGTACTTGCGCTGATTTCGTATTATACGCGCAAGACTCAAGCGATGTATAGTGATCTACAGAGGCTTGACGAGTTGTGGTCGGTGCCTGCTCTAAGTTCGTTTGATTTGGTACAAATCAAGTCAACCTTAGAGCAGCTCAACACAACAGGAGCCGATTTCAACCGTTTTCATGACGCTCTGGAACGTCTGAACTTCGATAAAATAAGCAGTGTGCTGAGCAGAAACTTTCTGGAGCTAAACATGTCACTAAAAGATCGGTTGAAAAGGCAGCTTGAAATGGTCGATACGCGTCCCTTATCGTCAACATTTCGGATTGTTGAGTCGGCAGCTGATCGGTCAACTCCCGTAATTATTGATCGCTAAGACACAGAGCTTAGTGTCATTGAAAAGCTTCTACATTTACGGTCGTGTTTGTCGGGCGTGGCGTTAGAGTCGGTACGTTCGCTAGAAATATCCAGTCCGAACTATCGTGCGGCTTAGGACATTTTGAACAAACTGTTTAATAGTAAGCGATTAGTGTTTCAATCGCACATCAAGGAGATTGTTGGACTCAAAAAGGTGGATTCGACTTGTGCAGGGAAGCTACGCGACTTCTCAGACAAGGTTAACTCACATATGCGCGCACTTGCATCCTTGGGAAGCAAGCAGGAAATAGCTGGCTGCATGGTCATACACATGCTGCTACAAAAGCTGGACATCTCTACTCAGACTTGTTGGGAGTAAGCTGCATCTATGGACCAAATACCCTCAACTGAAGAATTCTATGCGTTCTTGGAGAAACGATGCCAAAAGCTAGAGAACCTGAAACATGCAATGGCATATCATTCCTTCAACACTTAGGTGGGAAAAAATAATCAATACACTAACCCCAGTAGACGATCCTTTGTGGCATCCCAAAGCAACATGTCTCCGTGCCTATTTTGTAATTGTGTCGGACACACTAATTATACGTGCAGCCGATTTGGAAACCTTTCTCCCTCTCTGCGACAAACGGAAGCGAAGAAGATGGCCCTTTGCCTTAATTGTTTAAAGGCTGGACACCAATCTCGTGAGTGCAGCAGTAGACATCATACCTTGCTGCACTTGGACGACAACATTTCCCAGCAGCCAGCCAATGCAGTAGCTGAATCTGCTCTCATCGCCTCTTCCTCGTGCATTTCACCATTTTCTGCTGCTTCTCTTGCTGCACAGGATGGTTCAACAGAGGTGGTGCTACTGGCCACCGCTATTATTCTGGTTAACAGCCGATCGGGCCTATTTCTTCCATGCAGAGCCTTGCTGGATTCAGGCTCTCAGCTGCATTTAGTTACCTCGCGGCTGGCGCAGCAGTTGCAGTTAAAAACAACGCGATCGTCAACTATAGTGTCTGGTCTTGGTGAAACTAATGTTCGCACAGAAGGTCACACGGTGGAAATTGACTTCAAGTCCCGAACATCAGATTATGCCGCGTCACTCACTGCGTTAGTCACATCCACCATTACGGATAGTCAGCCCAGCGTTCCAATTGACATTACAAATTGGAATATTCCGGCTAACATACGACTGGCTGATCCCACCTTCTACAAGCCTCAGTGTGTGGATTTGCTGATTGGAGCCAGCATGTTCTATGATTTGTTGTGTGTTGGGCAGATCAGGCTCGTGCCCGGACTGCCGTTGTTACAAAAGACTCGCCTAGGCTGGGTAGTTACAGGTTGTAGTCAACGCTTGAGCCGAACTTCATTGTTGATCTCCAATCCAGCATTAGAGGATGTCTCGATTGCTGATGAGCGACAGGATGAAGTTGTTCGACGATGTTGGGAGATGAAGCAGCTGCAGCGCATCAGTACGGATGAGGGACGGCTCAAGCTGCTCAAAAACAAGATGAAGCTCAACGAGATGAAGCAGAGTCTCAATGAGCAGGAGCTGCAGCAGGAGATGCACGATATGCGCCAAGAGTTCACGCGTAGCGAGCAACTCATCCAACAGCTGGAGAGCACTCTGTCGCAGCAGAGCGAACAGCTTGAGACACTGCGTCCGCTAGCCGAGCAGTTGTTAGAGGAGCAGGCCAACAATGCTTCCGTCGCTGATGCCTCCACCAATGCCCAAGTCAATGTGGAGCTTGCCAAGCAGGTACAGGAGCTAGAGAAGCAGCTGCAAGATCTACGCAACAGCACCGAACAGCAGCCGGTGATGCAGGCAATGGATGCGCCTGCCACTGAGGTCAGCGAATTGAAGGCAACCATCGCCGTACAGCACTGCCGCCAAAATCTGGATGCGACAGAGAACGCCGCAAGGCATCACCATTGCCACTGTGTTGATCAGTCGGTGCTCGTTTGTGATGAGTGGCGAGCACTTGTCTGTCAAACTATGGCAACAACTAATTCTCCACTGTTAGATCCAATTACAGAAAATCCTGGCGATTTAGATGTGTTGACTCCGACCAATTTTGTTATTGGCGGAGTTCCAGCAACAATTCTGCAACTGGACCTAACGAGCCTAGCCTGCAACCGCTTGGATGGTTGGCAGCAAATGACTCACTTACAGCAAGTCTTTTGGGCACGGTGGCGTGAGGAGTATCTCACACTCCTTCTACGGCGTGCTAAATGGAGATCTCCAGCTCGATCGATTCAACTGGATAATGTATTTCTAATGTAAGGACGAGAGTCCGCCGACCATGAGCTTGCCACTAGCCAGAGTGCATGCTGTGATTCCGGGCAGAGATGGCATTGCTCGATTTGCTTGAAGACACCGAAAGGAATGATCAGGAGTGTCGTGAACAAGATGTGTCTGCCGCCAATTGGATTTACTGTTGAAAGGGAGCCTTTCAACGGGGGGAGTATGTTGGCGTCAGCACAAAACTAGTTGCAGTCAACAATTGTTGTACATTTGGAGCCCTGCGCGGCTCAATATATATAGAGTATTGGTAGGTGCATTTACACATGCAAATTATCTTAAGTGCAGTTCGAACTGCAGCAGTCAGCGTTATCAGCGCTCCTCTTTACCGCGCTCTATTATGCAGCGCTCTCTCTCTCTCTATACAAAGGGCGCTCGCTGATCCGCCGGCTGCTGCAGCTAGTGAGTTTACACTCTGTCTCAGTTGATTATTTATCGTTGTTAATTAAAGTTGGTTCGCATAACTCGAGCGGGACTAAATTATATACTCTGTCGTTGTTGAAAGACTAAGCAAGTGGCTTCTAGTCTATATCGTTCTAACGATTAATAATAATTAATCCAATACATTTGTGAATAAAGTTTATAACGTTGTGAAATAAGTTTGTGTACTTATTTTAAATATAGCTATCAAAAAGCTGATAGCGTCAACAAACATAAAACATTAAAAATGAAAAAAGAAAAAAAATGCATTAAAGATCAAATTCAAATAGATCAAAATAAAGTTAATAGAAAAAAAAATTAATAAAAATAAACAGATAAGAATAAATAAAACATAAAAATATCACGCCAAATAAAATGTAAATAATATGCTAATTTTTACACCCCAAACCCACTCATCAAGCCAGCAAATGCCCCGCCTCCAAAAGATCTTTTGGACGTGGAGGATATACATGTAAGTGCTATTTTTTGATTTTTTTTATTTAAATTTTATTTTTTTTGGTGAGCAGCGACAATTTGATATTAAAGTGAGTTAAAATTGGAAGCCATGTAAAAGTGCAAGTGCGAAACTCTCAAATTTTTTTTGAGAGAGATAAAGAAAAATAATGCATAAAACTCACTCAATTTTGATCGCCGTTATGTTGAGCGGGAATTGGCTCTCCTAATAGTCGGCGAACTAAACTGAGTGAGCTTTTGTGCTGCATATTAAAATTAAAGCTCAGGCAAAAGTATGCTACAACTTTAATATCGAAGTCGCTGTAGCAGTATGCAAATAAAATTATATAAACAATTTTACTCCCAAAGTAACTTTGCACAAGTCAAACATACAAAAGAAAAGTAAAAATACGTATAAAAATGAAATATAAGTAATACATATTGTTATAAAGAAAAAAAAGAAAAAAAAGGAATGAATAAATACATAAATAATCCTAATATTGAAATGAATAAATACATAAATAATCCTAATATTGAAATGAATAAATACATAATCCTAATATTGAAATATTTTATTTCTATATTCCTAAATAAATAATAATTGAAAAATAAAATTAAATTATTAATTTATATACCTAAATGAATAAATATTTTGTACATGCCTGATAACTACTTATGTTAGAATTATTCTTTGTTTTCATTTTTTTTTGTTCCTCAAATTAAAATAAAAATTTTAAATAAAGTCAATTTAAATAAATACAATTATATTCTCTTATATATATTACCTTAGAATGGCATATGAATTTATAAATAACAGAAAACAAATGTATATATATAAAAATAAAAAAAATCCCATAATTAAGTAAGAAGAAAAAAAAAAAATTTATTATCGTAGCTATAGACAGCGTCCATATTAATTTTTGTACCAGTACCCTTATATTATATAATCCCTATAAAAAAAGTACATATTATAAAACTGAAATTAATTAACCCTAATCCGAATTGCAACTAAATATACTTGTGTCATTAGATTATTGTTAAAATGAATAACTAAATTTTTTCTTGGGGAGTCATGCAACGCGCGCTGAATAGATGATGAATTAAGTAGTCGTTATTTTAGGGATAATCAAAAATGTTTATGCTTAGGTGCCTGATGATCTTGGTAGGGTGGGCATCTGCTGTGGCAACTACATCAGCCCAGCTCAAACGACGACAACCAAGGAGTGTCGCCTCCATCTTCTATTTATGAGACTGGTGCAATTCCTTTTTCCTCTCTTCCCCCTTCCAGGTAATATAGTACGAACGATAACAGCATGTGATATTTTCTTTTAATTAGTATTAAGCACAGCGAGCAAGTAGCACAAGAACCTATAAGGAACCCCGACCATCTACCGATCATACAACCGGAACCAGCACGTGCAACACTTCTTATAAGCTACATGAACATCAGCTCGTCCAATACAAGGTTTATGCTACAAGTACTCTTTCATTTCGACGTCTTATTATCTTTTCCACCAAGTAAGTGTCTCGAAATCTTGTTTTCCTCAACTCTTTGTTATAGAAACCTCCCTGCAGAAGAGCACCTTAGGTTAGTATTTTGTATTTTGTTGATTTCAAAAATTTCAGTTGTCCAATTTGGCGTATACCCCTTTTCAAATGTATGTTTATGCTTGCTAATTCGCACATAATCACCAACTCGAAATTTACTTCCATTAAAAATTTTTATATGATTGTAAACAGTGTTCTATAAATTCTTCTCATTTGATGAGTTTACTGCGATTGGAGCCATTTGAATTGTTCTATGATGTTTTCTATTATACTCATTTATCAACTGTTTATAAATTTTAATCCAACAATATGATCCATTATAACTAAACTCTCTTCACATCATCGTTCTATTAAAATGCTCAACAATTGACGCCTTTAGACCACTAAAAGTGCCCTGAGTAATGATTAATGTTATGTTTTTTACACAAACTCGTAAAGTCTGTATTAAAAAATTCTTTTCCATCATCGGTCTGCAAATTTTTTGGAATTCGATACTCCTTAAGTATACTTGAGAATGCGTGTTTAACTTCTTTATCCGTTTTAGTTTTTAACGCCTGTCCCAATGCATATTTCGAAAAGGTATCAATTACTGTCAATAGAAATCTATATCCTTTAATCACTGATGAGTATTGTCCCATTTCAATGTCTGCTTGCCAATGATCATCGATTCCCTTCATAATAACTCTCCGACGTTTAAAATTTGTTCGTGCTGGCGCATGTAATTCATCTACTAAATTCTTCCTACTCATGATTCACTTTTTATTTACTGCTTTTCATATTAAGCTTTTCTTTAATTATTATATTATCTTATATTGCATAATATTTTTATACCCTGAACCCATTAAAAATGGGTAAAAAGGGTATAATGGTCTTCTTCAAATGTATGTAACAGGCGGAAGCATCTCCGACCCCATAAAGTATATATATTCTTGATTAGGATGAACAGCCGAGTCGATATAGCCCTAATTTGCTGGTAACTTCCTCTAAAGATTGGCATACCAATTTTTGGACCACGCCCAAAAAGATCGATAAAAAAATTGGATGGCCACGCCTACTCCAGCTACCTAAGCCGATAGACCTGTTGGTGTAAATCGATAAACCAAAATATCTCACGTAATTTAAAAACTTAAGTCACCAAATTTTAAAGGTATATTGCTAGTAACACCCTTCATAAATGTGGAAAAAAATTTTGGACCACGCCCACTCCCGCCCACAAACAACGATAAATGCTTGTATCTCCCGCAATTTAACAGCTACAGTTACCAAACTTAGAAGGTATATTACTAAGATCGAACTCCAAAAAATTTTGGGCCACGCCCACTCACGCCCATAAAAAACGATAAATGCCTGTATCTCCCGCAATTCAAGAGCTACAGTTACCAAACTTAGAAGGTATATTACTCAGATCGGGCCCACTCCAGCCCCCAAAAACGATAAACCTATAATGCATTTAAAGCTTGGTTCAGGGTAAATGGTAGTCGAGCTCATTCGACTACAGCGTCCTTACTTGTTTTAGTAGGTCCAAATGCTTTATCAACTTTTTTCTGACGTTCCAATTCATTTAAACTAAGATTAAAGATCTCATTGGATATTTCATTCGTTTGCCTATAGTCTTCATTTATAATTGTATTAGGTTTAATATAACTCTCGTCGCTTGATGCAAACGATGAATCCTCTGTTTGTGGCTCAGATATTGCTCTATCTATTGCATCATAATAATGTAGTTTTCAGCACTTTCAATTTGATTCCTACTATTTAGTTGACCTTCCTCTTCTTCTTTTTTTACTTTCAGCAACTGATTTGTTATTTCATTCCCTCTAAGCTCACCCACTCATTTCTGAAGTTTAAACGTTTCCTCTAGTTGATATTCATTTGCGGCTCTACCTAATTTTATGCTTTGAAATTTTATTTTTAGTGCGTTTCTTGTTTTCGTCATTTCTTTCAAAATATGCTCATCCATTTTTAACTACAAAATCATCAGTTCTAAACCGAAAAATACCTTTACAGGTGGTTTCTTGGTTTATCGCAGTTTATCATACGGTTTATTGTTGTTTTTCATGTAGTTTTTTCATAGTTTTTTAATTTCTGTTGTAAACAACACACTCACTATAAACAAACTAAAGATAGTATGATTATTTATAGCTGTGATATACTAAAATAAAAAGTTAAATGGCTTTTTTATTTATTTATTTTAAAAGTTGAGTACAAGTTACCTTAAATCATCGCCCTTATGCTGCATTAATAGAAATCTTAAACACATGTGTCCACAATTAAAAGAATCAAATAGTTAAACTTGATTATAATTGTGTTTTATATTCTCTCCTAAATAATCAATAAGCTCTAAAGGCGGCGCTAAATTTCCAAAACTATCAAAATATCTGATTTCCTTATCAGATTTAAAGTAAGCTACCCAATGTGTTCCATGTCCACTTGAAAGGTCTAAGTTAACAATACCACATTCCCTTCTCCGTACTCGTTTTGGTAATGAGTCTCTTATAAAAACACCTCTGAACAAGGGGATATGTTTATGGACAAAATTCACAATGTCAATGTTTGAAAACGGCTTATTAGGTAGCTGATTTAAAGGTTTTTTGAATGGTTAGTTGATATACCATATCTCTTTTGATATAGTTTTAGATAGAGTCCATTGTCTAATGCAATGGCTTCCATTTTTCTGTTATGTCGTTTATTCTCCTTGTGATGAACAACGGAGAGCTGATGGGCTATTAATGCGGTCGGAGTACGCGCTTGCTTTGGCCGAAGCTCTCCGGCAATTGGGTTTGTTTATTGAAGGTTAACTGACACACTAAAATTGCTTCCTGGTTATTAGTTATACATATTTATGTCTCGCGTACTATATTTTTACAAAAAAAAAGGAAGACAGACGAAGACAAGCCATGGACAGGAAATATAAGAAAAGATCAAAAGAAATAGGGTGTTCAAATAGCTCAAGTAATCAGGTCATGCTTTTTGTGGTGCTACCGGTTGGTACACTCGCCCACCCTGCCTTGATCCTGCGGACCGCTATAAACAGCAGGATCCCTTAAGATGCATTACGGCCGCTATCCTACCTCCATCGGGAACTGAATGTCATCCACTCCACAACAAAGTTAATACATTTTACAATTGAGCCACGAAAGGCTGATATATTTCATATTTTTCAACAATTGTTTGTTCATTATAATTAGAAGATTAAGGATAATTTTACAATGAAGCGATAATTCGTATTTTTTTATGTTTGCAGAAAGATTTGTAGAGCAAGTAACAAATAAAATGCCGGTTGATCAGAGCGGTTACGGTATGCAAGTGGTCATGCAAAATGTACATGCATCATCAGTTCAACTTCTGGCACGTACATCTTTAAAAATTTGATTGTGTTAATTAATTTTATGTTAAATTGAATCGATATATAAACATCCGCAAATAAGTTTCTGCTGACTCGGTAAAAAGAACAACAGTGAAAAACAAGATAGAACGTTGCAGTCGGACGCAACCGACAGCGAAATACTATTATACCATTACATAAATTAATTTAATATTTATAAATATAATATATTAATATATATATATATATATTATAAATATAAAATATATTTAAATAATTATAAATTTATATTTATATTAATCGGACTAATTTCTCGTGTTTCTATTGTGATGCTACCTTGACTCGTGTAGAGCTGCTGTGAGCATGCGATTAAACTATCGCGTTAAAAAAATATCGCCGTTAGTTTTGAATTTTAACAATCGAACTACTAGAATTAATATTTTATACAAAATTGAGAAATTTTATAAAAAAAAGAGGTGGCACAATTTGACGCGCTCGATTAAGAGTGACCAAATTGCAAGATAAGCAGCATTGCGCCAAAATTAACAGCATATGTTAAGTATTCTGTTAAGTAAATTGCGGGAGATACAGGCATTTATCGTTTTTTGTGGCCATCCAATTTTTTTATCGATCCTTGGGGGTGTTACCAGTAACATACCTGCAAAATTTTGCGACTCTAGCTTGCAAATTACGGCAGATATGCGCATTTTCAATTTTTAGGGACGAAGTTCCTGGGGGCGGCGGATGTGGGCGTGGTCCAAAAATTGGTATGCCAGTCTTTGGAGGAGGTTACCAGTAAATTACCTTCCAAGTTTGGTTACTCTATCTTTAAAATGTTCGGAGATATACGGAATTACCGATTAATAATCGGAATTGTCGATTATAGGCGCAGGTGTGGGCGTGGCACCACAAATTTGTTATCGGTTCTTAAAGGCGACTACCAGTAATATACCTACCAAATTTGACGTTCCCTACTCAAAAACTGCGGAAGATATAGCCATTTGAAAATTTTAGGGGCGGGGGTGATGGGGCGTCGGAGGTGGGCGTGGCACATGCCAATCTTTCAAGGACCTCGCCAACAACCTACCAACCAAAATACAGACGGACAGACGGACAGACAGCATGACGGACATTGCACAAAACCAATATACTATTATACCATTTTGGTATAATAGTATAATTAAAACCCGCGTCATCGCAGCTCCAGTAAGACTACTCTCGGCATACATGGCTTTTGTGAGTCCTGAAACACCACCAGTCGAGAATGTCAAATCTCTCGTCGCGAAATGCGGGGCGTATACGACTGCAATGTACTTTGATACCATAAGTGGTATGTAGCCCATAAATAATACCCAAGTTGTCATTTAGATTGCGATATATAAGAAAGAAACACTTTTTCGAAGTTTGGCAACCGTAGCTCTTAAATTACGAAAGATATGAGCTTCTCGAGATTTTAGGGGCGGAAGTGAGCATGGATGAAAAAAATTTAATATTTTCGACTTTCCGAAATATCGGCATTGTCGATTATTGGCGCTTGTGTTTGCCTTGTCACACAAATTTAGTATCGTAAAGGCGACCACTCTGGAGTCTGTTAGTAGACGATCTGCTCAACAGACTTACCACCAGAGGTATTCAATGTCAAGGTTATGCCGATGATATTGTCATAATAGCGCGAGGCAAATTCGAGGAGACTCTCTGCGATATAACCCAGACAGGGTTAAAAATAACGAGCGACTGGTGTATGGAGGTTGGACTCAACCTAAACCCTACAAAAACAGTCATCGTCCCCTTTACTAGACGATATAAGCTGCAGAGGATGAAACAAATACGTCTCTCAGAAACAAGTAGGGAAGTTAAGTACCTAGGGGTCACATTTGACAGCAAGCTTAACTTTGTCACCCATGTACAAAACACGGTATCGAAGTGCTCAAGAGCACTCTATACATGTCAGAGTATAGCCGGAAAGTCATGGTGCACATCACCAAAGATTATGCGATGGCTATACACAATGGTAGTAGGACCCATGCTGACATATGGAGTAACAGCATGGGGTGATAGAGCGCCGACTATTGGCTTATTGGCTTATTGGCCTACGTATGCATGACATGTGCAATGTCCAAAAAAGGCCTTGGAAGCCAAAAAGATGCCCAACGACTTTCGGATGAACTTCCCCTACTGGTCCAACCTAGAAACGAAATGGCAGCCGAATACATATTTAAGCGAAATTTTAAAGTTCATGTGAGTAGCAAAAAGGAATGGACGTCACTAAATGACATCCATCCTGTAACGAACACGCATAAACGACTAAGCGAGAACAGCTCTGTCTAACATTGTTCCGGCCTTGCTCAGGGCTATGGGGTGGGCTTTTCTGTTCTCACTTACGATCGCATTACAATAATAAAATTGTAGACAGAGACACAAGGAAGCCAACCAGAATATGTCACGATCGTCTACACGTATTTGTATCTCCTTAAGACCTTTCTAGAAAAGATTCTGTTTGCCTGGCATGCCCAAATAAGAAGATTACTTCTTCAGGTTCTTCATTGGTTTAATTAATAATATTCTTATAAATATACAAAGGTTTCATTTTATGCTCTTTATTGAGGTGATTGTTCAATTTGAATGGTGACTTATCTTACATGTATTTTCAGGTTTTGCTTATCTTATAATACTGTTGTTTAAACTAATTCAAATTGGATATATATATATATAGTCCCTTAAGGGGAAGGAAATGCTCGATCTTTAAAAACAATTAAGGATGAGTTTGTGTGATCGGCTTGTATATATTTTTACCTATCGATTGGCTAGTTCTTGGGTGCTCGCATTTTCACCACAAATACAGTTATAATTGTCGGCAATGCCGTACTCACAAATTCGCTGGGGTTTCCATCGCTGACAGCAGGCCTCATGACGTTGACGTTTCTATACGATTCCTTAAATAATTCCAAGCCAATAACACAAACCAATAAGTAACTTATATACGATAAATTATATTCTAACTACAAATTTATTATAACATTACTGTGGAGGGGATTCCTAACGATATTGAATCCGATTAACAATGGGTGGCGCTTAAGCCACAGGCAATCCGATTGTCTTTATATATATAAATACACAAACGCAAATGTCCACGTGCATACATACACTTATGGGCTTACATAGTCATATATACAGTGGCTCGAAGCAAGATTCGAGCAGGGCCGCTGTGGCCAATTCCAACTGTTCCCTCTAATCAGCAGCGAGGGCAGCTCGCCGCTGTGGCCAATGTGTGTAGGCTGCAGGAACTGTTCCTCCACGTAGTCACGTGAGGAGCCTGCAGTCGCAATTATTCCAAAATAGTCCTTCAGATAGTGAGCCAGGACGTAATGGACCAGCTTAGAATATTCCCACGATGCACTAGCAGAAGGGATTCGTCGCCGAGGCCGCTGCGACGTAGCGGTAAACGCGGTTTTGCCTCGAGATAGCTTTTCCAAGGAAATTTGCCAGAAGACGTCCCTTAAGTCGACCTTCGAGATGCAATGCACAGGAGGAAGTCTGCTTAAAAGGCCTTACAGATTTGGAATTGGGTATGCATCTTTTATAGTTACCTCGTCCACCTTTCGGGAATCAAGACAGAACCTTACATTACCTGGCTTCACGATTAATACTACTAGGGAGGACCATGACGAAGAAGGAGCTTCCTCGATAACTCCTCGATTAATCATTCTATCGATTTCTTCGCATAGGAGTTTCTCTCTAGCTGGTGAAGTAGGCTAAAATCGTTGTTTTATGGGTTTGGCATCACTTGTATCGATCGAGTGTCGAATTAAGTTTTGTCATGCCGAGACAATCTTTCTCAAACGAGGGGAACAACTTAATTATTGTTTGCAAGTGATCTTTCTGTTGGGGGCTTAGATGAATTGGATGAGTAGTGTCTTCCAAATCTGCCTCGCTGATCGCGGCTACTTCTTGAACAGCTATTCCAAATTGGTTCCAAAAGTCGATACCACATATTACATCCTGCTTGATGGCTGGTATTATTAAGAACTCAAAGTCACGTTGTCGGGTGTTGTACTGAATCGGAATCGAAATCGATCCTACTACAGTCTGCTTTTGCCCATCAGCGGTGCGAACGTTTCCCTTCACCTTCGTGAACTTCATAGTGGAAGATAGGATTCGTTCAGCTAATTTCCCGCTAATAACGCTCTTGTTTGCACCACTGTCTAACAAGGCTAAATATCGATCATCGAAAATGTCGATATTGGTAAACGGTCGGATATCCACTCCTTTGTGGACAATTCCGGAGACAACTGTTTTTTTAAGATGGCGTCTAAACCGCCAAAAGGTTCTTAATCGCAAATTGGTTCGAGACCGAAATTTGTTTAACGTACCGGAAGAAATATCGATAGATTTTTCCACACCCTTGGGATAAATCTTCTCATCGATTGAAGGGGGTAAAGCATGGGGATTAAATTGCACATCAGGTATATTTTCAGCGGTTGTTTTCTTTTTCCACACTCTTGGGATAAATCTTCTTATCGATTGAAGGGGGTAAAGCATGGTGATTAAATGTCACATCAGGTATATTTTCAGCGGTTGTTTGGGATATCCTTTGTTTATTTCCGGAGGATATCCTCTCTCAAGTTTACCGGAGCCGAATTACACTTTTTTCAATTCGGCTTGTACACGTCTAAGGTGCCACACCCATAACAAAATATACGACGGTCTTTCAGGCAACCGTGGAAACGATGACCAACTTCGTCGCAGTTCCAACAGTTTTAAAGCAAGGCGTATTGCATCGATCTCTGCAGTATCGACCTCCTCTTGGTCGGCGGATTCTGCTAATGACGGATCATCTGCTTCTACCTCGTTTACGAATCGTTTCGTGTGAGCCTGGCGGGGCTTGGTTTTGTCGCCAAACTAGCGTAAAACTCTTCATGCCGATAACAATCGATACGCAGCGTAGATAAATCCGGAGTTTGTACATGAAGTAATTCATGCTTTAGCTCCGGTTTAAGGTTTCGTTTAAGCATCGTGATGAGCTCACTATTGGGCAACGGTTCCGGTAGCACATCAGCAATCGCTAAAAAACCGTCTAAAAAATCGTCGTAGCTCTCATTGGGCCTATGCTGATGGCTTCTCAACTGGTCGTTAATATCTTCTGCTGATTGATGGTTCTTATATCTATCAAGGAGGCAATCGCATAAATAACGCTACGTTCGCTGTTCGGTAGATCGGTGAATGCGCCAGTAAAAGGCTAGCGCAGGGCCGGTAAACAACAAATTTTCAAAAAGTCCATTATATTTCCACTTTGTGCGAAATAAATTAACATATGTTTGTAAAAACATATGTTTTCTTCTTTTTGCTTTGCACACAATTAATAAGCACTGATCGCCAATCAAGGGCTGCAGTGTCTTGTGTTCCACAACCAACGTTTCGTCGAAACAATATTATAATATAATAGACAATTGAATGTGGCTTGTATTTTCTGATTTAATTATTTTATTTTGTTATTGATAAAACAATAAAAAACAAGATAGAACGTTGCATTCGGACGCAACCGACAGCGAAATACTATTATACCATTACATAAATTAATTTAATATTTATAAATATAATATATTAATATATATATATATATATTATAAATATAAAATATATTTAAATAATTATAAATTTATTTTTATATTAATCGGACTAAATTCTCGTGTTTCTATTGTGATGCTACCTTGACTCGTGTAGAGCTGCTGTGAGCATGCGATTAAACTATCGCGTTAAAAAAATATCGCCGTTAGTTTTGAATTTTAACAATCGAACTACTAGAATTAATATTTCATACAAAATTGAGAAATTTTATAAAAAAAGAGGTGGCACAATTTGACGCGCTCGATTAAGAGTGACCAAATTGCAAGATAAGCAGCATTGCGCCAAAATTAACAGCATATGTTATGTATTCTGTTAAGTAAATTGCGGGAGATACAGGCATTTATCGTTTTTTGTGGGCGGGAGTGGGCGTGGTCCAAAATTTTTTTTCCACATTTATGAAGGTTGTTACTAGCAATATACCTTTTAAAATTTGGTGACTTAAGTTTTCAAATTGCGTGAGATATATATGTTTATCGATTTACACCAACAGGTGTATCGGTTTAGGGAGGTGGAGTGGGCATGGCCATCCAATTTTTTTATCGATCCTAGGGGATGTTACCAGTAACATACCTGCAAAATTTTGAGACTCTAGCTTGCAAATTACGGCAGATATGCGCATTTTAAATTTTTAGGGACGAAGTTCCTGGGGGCGGCGGATGTGGGCGTGGTCAAAAAATTGGTATGTCAATCTTTGGAGGAGGTTACCAGCAAACTATCTTCCAAGTTTGGTTACTCTATCTTTAAAATGTTCGGAGATATACGGAATTATCGATTAATAATCGGAATTGTCGATTATAGGCGCAGGAGTGGGCGTGGCACCACAAATTTGTTATCGGTTGTTAAAGGCGACTACCAGTAATATACCTACCAAATTTGACGTTCCCTACTCAAAAAGTACGGAAGATATATCCATTTGAAAATTTTAGGGGCGGGGGTGATGTGGGCTGGCACATGCCAATCTTTCAAGGACCTCGCCAACAACGTACCAACCAAAATTGCTGACTGTATCCATTAAATTGTAAGAGATATGTGGACTTATCGATTTGCTAAAATCGATTTTCGCGATTTTCCAGCTCCCTAGTGGACGTAGGTCCAAACCCAAGACACTTTAACTTTTGAGGGTACTTTCCAGTATACGTTCCAAGTTTCAAGTCTCTATCTCTAAGGGTGTCGGATGAACGCGCGTTCATACAGACGGACAGACGGACAGACAGCATGACGGACATTGCACAAAACCAATATACTATTATACCATTTTGGTATAATAGTATAATAATAATAAGAT